>CM039307.1:90382150-90685717 GCA_022316695.1 Camellia oleifera | reverse complement strand
GCCTGACCAAGGTTTCACCTCTGACCTAGCTGACTAACCATCTACATCAACACCATCTTTGCACATTCTACTTATTCAACCCTAATGCCGATGCTGACTACGTGACAATCCAGCAGCAAGAACTCGAAGTAAGAAACATAGAGGTTCTGAGCTTCTAACCTATGACCCAAAACAATCCTCCCATCACTCTTTCAAAAATTAAGCATAGTGTGACCATCGTCGCCACTCCCGATGAAATGGCCTACCAAGCTACTATTGCAGATGACATCCTTGGAGACATCCTCGACATAGTGACAGTGCAATACACTCCTTTTCCTCCCTCAGTCTAGAAGCCAAAGAGAATCAAGAAGGCTAAGGCAAAGACCAAGCAAATTGTGATGTCGCTAGGGTTAGGCGCGGGTCGATTGCGGCCACGAAACCTCCAATCTGCCATCCATCCACCAGATTGGCGAATTGGAAAAAATCAAACCACATCCATCCGCCAATCCGACGGATGTAGATTAAGCGGCTTGATGGATTCGCGGATGGATGCGAATCGGTTTGGCAGTTTAAAATTTTATAAATTTTCAACATAATTTAACTTGTGCACTTCCTCAAAAAAAAAAAAATAAATAAATTACAATCAATGACTTAAAAAAGTATTACAATCACTACATGCTTCATCCAAAGAAAGAAAGTTTGAACTTTAGAATATTACAATCATTACATGTCTTATCCACTTATTACAATTACAGCATGCCTCATCCACATAAAGTATTATAATTTGTGGTTCTTAACATATAAAAACATTCAAACCACCAAAATCATGAACAGAGTAGTAGTAGAGAGTGTGTGCCTCTGTATTGTTACATCCTATATCTGTTTTTGAAAACAAAATCAACTAGCATATATCATCTTTTTTATTTATTATTTATAGAGTTAGATTTAAAAACCAAAAAATATACATAAATAATACATTAATTTTTTTTCAATTCAAAAAATATATTCAAGTTGAAAACTCTTTTTCAACAGAATATAATCAACAAAATATTTGAACTCTTTTTCAATTGAAAACACAAACAGAATATCTAAACAAATTAAAAACACAAAGTTTTACAAATTATTAGGGGTGCTCATGGTTTGGCGGATCGGTTGCGGCCAAAAGAATCTCAAATCCGCCATCCATCCAAACCTAGGCGGATTGGAAAAAATCAATCCGCAACCGTCCACTCATTATCACGCATCTGTCCAAAATGCGACGGATCGGTTCGGTTCGGTCGGTTTGGGCAGATCGGTATATCTGCTGCTCACCCCTATATGTCGCCATCTGGAGATAAAGACCCAGAAGATAGCATCCGCATCTCCTAAATGGCAGCTGAAAAAAGGTCAGCTTGAGAGTCTGTCGAGGCTCCAAGTGGCAAGTGTATGAAATCGGTCGGACCAAGTGGATCAAGAAATGCCATCGTAGATGACACCTGGTTCCCCGAGATCCGTATAGGCAACCAGCTACTGAAAGTCGAAGATAATGTTTCCAAGGATCCTGAGGTTGCTGCTACTCTCACCACGAGCTTACTGCTTCCAACTGACATGGATGCTATCAGCAAGTGCAATGAATATGAGTACTTCGCCTTCATGATGTGCCATTCTGTTTTGGTAATTTCTTTAACTTTTCTTCTTTCCTTTATCATTTAAGACTTAGAATAATTTGCTTACTAATCATTTTCTTTCATTGTCTATCTAACAAAATTATTCCTTCACGCTTAAGGTGACGATGATGAAGAAGGACCTAATCAAGAAAACCCCTGAGGCAACTGAATATCTTCTCTAATTCAACAACTTAGAAAAAAAACGCGAGAAACAACGGGCAATCAAAGAAGGCTACAAAAAACAAGCAAAAATTGATACCTAGGCTATCGAGAGAAGGGTTGCCAAAGCCGAAAGAAAGCTTATCGAAGCCCTTACTACAAAGGAAGAAGAAATTAGGCAAGCCGAGGAGGGAAAAGCGGCCGTCAAAGAAGGCTACAAAAACCAAGTAAAAATTGCTTGCAACAAAGGCTACAACCTTGGATGGACCGCTACTCTGATTGCTCTTTCTGTCCCCAAGGACTCGCCACACTGAGATCTGTAAAAACTATCTCTACCTTTGCCTCCTTGTCCTATTGTTGACACCCTATTTTGACTGGCCATAAGACTTAGGTGCTCTATTCCAAGCACCAGATGATGAAAGTCGCAATGTGAAGTCTTTTGAATCCCTTAGCAGGAAAACCAAAACCATTCCAACCTATACCAATTTTGGCTAAAACTATTTTGGACCCTCTTAAAATCATTTTTCAAAGTGTTTTGGGTTACGTGGTTCCAACATTTCTACAATGTTCCAAGACTCGCATTTTCAAGCTTTAAACATTGTTTTTTTTTTTTAGTAGACTGAGCAAAGGACATAGTAAGTGAATTGAGGGGTGAAATTCTTTGAAAATACCTGTTTTTCTGTCAAATTATGTTAGTTTTATACTATTGATCCAACGGTACATTTTTTTCGCTGTCTATATAATTATTTATGGCCAGATGAAAATGTGGTTAGCCAAAGTAATAATGATATGATCGGATGACTTGTTTGGGTATAGAGTATTTTCGAAAATTTCAAATTTTTTTTGTGAATTTTCCATAAATATTTTAGATATTTTTGTCCCAAATCTCTATATAAAGGCGTCTCAGTTTCATTTACCAAATTTCCTAAGAGCCAAGAAACTAGTTTGAGAGCCAAACACTCCAACCTACTTAAGTCGTCTTCCATCTCTCTCCTCCTTGCTTGCATCACCTAAACATCATCAAACCTTGGATTGGGATACCACTATTGGAAATTGCACTTTTACTTACTAAAAATTTAGTTGGCAAAAGTCCATTTTTAGTCGGCAAAAGTTTTCTACGACTAATTTTTTTGGTTGCCACTTTGGTTGCCAATACAAAATTGGCAAAAGTAATTAGCTACTAAAATTTTTTTAGTCTGGAAAAAGGTTCTATTTGCCTACTAAATTTTTGGTCGTTGAATATATAATTACCGTGACTAAACCATTTTGTAGCTAAAACAATTTAGTCGTCAAAAGTGATATTTTACCGACTAAATATGTTAGTCGCCAATTGTCACATTCCACAACGAAACATGTTAGTCACCAATTATTACATTCCATAACAAAACATATTAGTTGCCAAAAGTCATATGCCACAACCAAATATGTTAGTCGCGAAAAGTAATGTTTGCGCAACTAAAGCTTTAGTCGGTAATAGACCTATTGACGACCAAACCCTTTGGTTGCCAAAATTAATAATTTACCAACTAATTATTTAGTCACCACATGTACCCTTTCGCCTACCAATATTTTGGTCATCAAATGTGAGTGGTGATACATCGACTACATTATTTAGTCAGCAAAAGTGTTACTTATCTTTCCCAACTAATCACTTGGTTGCCAAAAGAGGAAAACAAAACCAAAATTTGGTCGCCAACATCCAACAAAATAAACCTGTAATTTATAATAATTCATCCAATCCATTCAATATAATCTGTAATTTGCAAGAATTATTCAAACCAACAAAATCAATTGAATCATGAACATTCAACAAAATAGATAAATCATCAAATCCTAAACCTGTTTAACTAAAGTCATCAACTATTATAAGTTTTTATCCACAAGTAATTCCAAACTACATATTCCTCCAATTAAAAATGTCATGTAATATATATAATCATCCAATTCACATCCATCTAGCATAAAAATTTAAAACATAACAAGTACTTGTTATTATGTTTTAAATTTTTATCCATGCGTATCTATCAAAAAATATAACTAGTAGTCTACCTAAGTAATTTCCATACACATCCATCCAAAAATATAACTTCTAGTCAACCCAAATATTTTTTCATACACATCTATCCAACAAATATATAATCCTTCAAAAATTGTAACAAGTGCCAACTAGTCCTGCACAATTCAGTTTCGTGAATGAGTTCATCCATCTGTACCAAAGAAAAAAAGAAATAATGTCAGATAATTTTTTATGAAAATATTTACACATCAAATGATTGTAAAATTGGACAAAAAATAAAAAATGTCCATGGAAAGTAAAGGTAACATGAACAAATTAAATGACTATCAATACCATTTTATAAATAAAACAACAAAATTCATATGTATATATCTAAAAGACATTATAATTCTATCAATATCATCATTTCCAATATTGTTTGTCGTCTAGTTTTAATACCAACCACATTGGCCTCATCCCCTGACTTTTTCATCTGTGATCTTTGCTCAAATAAGGCTTATTTTTATTGTTCTTTAAAGAAATGTTTGTTTTTGTTACTATTTCAAGAACTATGTGGAAAATGTGGTGTTTTGTTGCTGGCTCGAGCTATTTTGAATTTAGAAGTCACACCATTGTTTAAAGACTTGTTCTCAGTTGTGGCTGTCGTTTCTAAGCTGAAATCTAAAATTCTATCAATTAGAAGTCCATGTGATTGACGGGATTCTTTGAAAACATTTTGTTGGAGGCTTAAGCTAATTGAAGATATATGTAGCCTTTTGCTATATGGTAATTTTGTGAATGCACGTTATTCACTACTGGCCATAACTCTTATTTCTGCAGCTGTTGCATCTCTGTGAAGTCAAAAACATATCTTTCCTAGATGAGGTTGCCACAAAAAGTCTGTTGCATTAGAGGTTTATTAATGATATGTCTCTTTTTTTTTCCCCTCCAAAAGGCCCATTTTCGCTTTTTTCATGGACAATTTGTTGCATAAATCTATAATCGTGCATCCCATCAATGCGCCGCTTGCTCTCACAAGTTTATTTAATCTAGGCCGAGGTGACCATTATGATCTCGGGTTGTTTCAATGTTGTTTCCAATTGTTGCCCCCAAACGGCCTGTTTTCACCTTTTTTCATCACATTGTTTATATAAATATCTAACCGTGAATCCTATCAATGCGTTGCTTGCTCTCACAAGTTTCTTTAATCTAGGTCGAGATGACCATTATGATCTTGGAGGTGTTTCGAGGTTATTTCCAATTTTTGCCCCCAAATGGCCCGTTTTCGCCTTTTTTCATCACATTTTTTTGTCTAAATATCTAACCATGTGTCCTATCGACATGCTGCTTGCTCTCACTAGTTTCCTTAATCTAATCCGAGGTGACCATGATGATCTCGAAGCTGTTTGGGGGCTGTTTCCAATTTTTGCCCATAAGCGGCCCATTTTCGCCTTTTTTTCCTCACATTTTTTTTGTCTAAATCTCTAACAGTGCGTCTTATCGATGTGCTGCTTGCTCTCACAAGTTTCTTTAATCTAGGCCAAGGTGACCGTTATGATCTAAGGATGTTTCAAGGTTGTTTCCAATTTTTTCCCCCAAACAGCCTATTTTTGCCCTTTTCATCACATTTTTTTGTCTAAATATTTAATCCTACATCTTGTCGAGAAGACGCTTGCTCTCACAAGTTTCTTTAATCTAGTCGGAGGTGACCCTAATGATCTCAAGGATGTTTGGGGGCTGTTTCCAATTTTTGCCCCCAAACGACTCATTTTTGCATTTTTTCCTCATTTTTTTGGGTCTAAATCTCTAACCGTGCATTCTATCGATGTGTCACTTCCTTTCACCAATTTGTTTAATCTACACCGAGGTGACTATTATGATCTCGGGGCTGTATAGGGGCTGTTTCCAATTTTTACCCCTCGAACGACCCGTTTTCTCCTTTTTTCCTCACATTTTTTTCTATAATATTCTCATCACACGTTTGTTTGCCTTTATTTTGAACATAAATATAATGAAATATGGTTTAACACAGTTGCCCATTACCATGACTATCTATGGTGGGTAATTTGGTGGCATCATTTTCCAAAACTTGCACTAACATGCTCTAAAGTCCAAAAATCTGCCTTTGCATGTCCTCACGTTGTCTTGCATTCTCTGTCTCTTTTATTTGTTACTTCTCTTCTTTTTTTTTGTTGCTCCTCATAGTGTCTCTGTTGCTTCTCACGGAGTATCTCCAACTTGGATGTAAGCCGTTTTTATTACTCCTCACATGCTTGTGATGTAACATTCGACCCAGAATCATAGGAGGAGGGCTTTGGTTCGACCCCAAATCCTCTTAACTATCCCATGTTCATTCCAAGAACCGCTCTTGATATATCTTTTTGCATCATCAGCGTTCCAGACTCGATAGACTTATCCCGCATTGTTGTTATCTGCTCCTGTAATTGTAAAATATAAATATTGTTAATATAAATCAAACACAATAGTTACTATAAGTGTCCAAATAATTAGAATACTTGCATGTAAATCATGACATATAGGATCAATCCACTCTTTGGTTTTCTTATTCTAATGACTGTCCTTGAAGAAATCACAGATATCTAGCAACCGTCCACCATTTTCATTCACTTGTGAAATGCCAAACACCAAGATCAACACTCCTTCATTAATGTGATAACATATTAAATAAGTGTGGATAAAGTTAATAAAATCAATGAAATATGTCTGACCGCAATGCTCATCGCCGTTGGAAAAGATTGAGACCCACTAGTGTGATTGTAAGGTAGCTTGCTCCTGTTAAGTTTGTCAGTGTCGTAACGACGCTACATAATCCATATTATAAGGGTTTGTTACATATATAGCTACTATTGATAAGAGTACTAAGTAATATTGAAGGTGGTTAGATATACGAGGGGATTAGAGTTGTTTATAGGTACATAAATTGATCCTTCATTCCATAAGATTTCAATTACTTGTTAATAACACATTACTATCTTATAACTAAATCATAACATACCTTGTTTGGGATCCAACCATACATGATCAATCAAATACTTCCAATCATCTAGGCTCATTCCTTTATATGGATGAGCATAAGGGTCAATTCCTGCATTCACAAGCTTCTCCCATTTCTTCTTCATTGTGCACTTCCAATCTTTATGTAACACATAATACTTCCTTTCCACAACTTGCTAAGATAGTGAATTATCCTCATAATCATCCCCAATTTCAAATTTATCCTATAATCAATACAAACCAAATAAGTAATATCACTGCACATGTGAAAGCTGAAAATATTTAGGTACAGTAAGAAAACCTTAAAAGGTTTTCGAGAGTTCACAAAGCATTCCATCTTTTTAAGACTTTGCATACTCATTATGTAATTAGACTTTTTGAAGCTTTCATAACCAACAATTAGCACTTAAAAAGAAAACAAAGTTCCTAACCTTGCATCCTATATGCACATGAAAAGAGCACTTTTTCCATAATCCACATAGACCATGACTGAAATTAAATCATATCCAGACAGCTTGTATAACAACCCCTTTTATCGCTAGATCAGCAATAGTCCAACTGCTAACGCCTTGAATGGGGCACATTCTCCTAACCTGAATGCTAATCTCATTAGATTCTAGGGTCGCTAGCACACCTTCCAATGCATTGAATGTCTAGATGATTGGAATGTAGAGCTTGTTTCCATTATTGGTGGCAATTCTTTTTTCTGTTGTTTTTCCAATTGTTGGTCCTTGCACACGCCTTGATGAAGATGCACCTGCTAATTGATAATATTATTAGTGTATTTACAAATTTAAAAATATAAACAAATAGATAAATTTCAACTAGATGAAACATATTTAATTGCATGTGCCACTCATTTAACTTTGAGGAGATGGTACATTTGTTTTAGACGGAGATGGCACAATAGTCTTAGATCTAGTTGGTGCATTAGTTTGAGACGGAAATGGTGCAATAGTCTTAGATCCTGACAACGCATAAGTTTGAATTGGAGATGGTGCAATAGTCTTAGACCTATCTGCTACAAGACATTTAGGACAAGGTTTAGTTGTATCGGTTGGGAATGAGTAGGGTTCAATTAATGCCCTCTTTGGTGCTGCTAAATGGCACATCTTTTTTCCAGAAGCTATTCTGTTAAATTTTTAAATAATCAAAGGCAAAGAGCACAATGAGCACATGGATAAGCACAAATTTTAAATGTGTACATATATATACATCAAGAGTGATAATTAACAACTATATAAGTAAGAAATGAACATCCATGAAAATCTTAATTTCATATATATTAATCCATTTATGTAAATTTGTAGGTGATATTGAAGACATATATAACAAAAACTATGGTAGTATCTCCTCAATTACTATCTATTAAATAAATACATCAAGGTTCTATGTTTTGATTTATATCCGAATCAATGTTAAATTCGTCTTCTTCTTACTTACCATCATCCTCAATGAAGTCATCATCATCGGTATTACAAATGAAAGCATCATCAACACCTTCGACTTGTGTTTGACTATAAGATTGTAAAACCACCGTATTAAAAATAATTTCACCTTCAATATCAACTCTACACAAAACCCCTTGATCGCCACCGCCTTCAATTTGCATACCATTTCCGTCCATAATTGGTACAACCTCGATGGTTTCGTCTTTTTGGAACACACTATTCAGAGCATCGTCAAGTAAACCATCCATCTCTAACACATTCTAGATTCCTCAATGGTGGAATCGTTCTACAACTTTCCAATTCTCACCTAAATTGGTATCATTAACATAAAATACTTGTTCGACTTGAGCTGGGAATACAAAGGGGTCATGTTCATACCATCGACTTTTTACATCAACACTTGTTAGATCTGATAAGTCTCTACATCATTAAATTTTTGTACATGCATGTGTATTTCCTCATTTCTTTTTAATTGTTCTACTTTCCTTTGTACTATCTAATATATGTTCATCTCATTATTTTGAGATCCACATGCATTTATATTTCTTTGCCTTAATTCTTAATCAATAATGTTGTGAAATTTTCTAGGGATGAAGTGAGTGAATCATAGCTCAACCAAGTTCTAAACATCAAACTCGATCAAATTATCGAGGTTTTCTAGCTAACTAATGCCCTTTGATAATGTGCTTAGATATTGTGTCTCCTTCTCTCCTGCCTGGTAAAATGAAAAAGTTGAATATGTATTGTATTTATACAGTCTTGCAAGTTCCTTGATGAGAAGTGGTCGCACAAGTTTGTGGTTATTGTTGCATACAAAAATCACCATACAAAATTTTTCCAGCCAAGATCTCCTGACAATGTTCCACCAGGTTAGCACTTATAAATCATGTAGAAAATCTAATTTTGCATTGAATATAAAACCCATAATAATTTTATATTATATTATGCAGGGCCAGTGATAGACAACAAAGTTTGTCATATCTTTTGGGCTCATTCTCTCTCCTTATTTTCTCTTGATAGCTTAATGTTGTGAACTCATCCATGACCGCTACCCTTCTCTTCTCTCTACTGCCACTGACCGTTTTAGCCTAAGCAGCAACTACCTTACCCTTTATTAAATCTTATAGCTGATTAATGTCAATGGAAATTTGAGTCTCTCTCTCTCTCTCTCTCTCTCTCTCTCTCTCTCTCTCTCTCTCTCTCTCGCTAGTCTTCTCACTATAAAACTATAGTTAGCGCATACAATTCTTATATTCTAATTGAATGCTTAAATTCTAGCAGGAGATTTCCACATCTAAAACACTTATCTCTTTCTTGTAAGCTTCCTCCTAAAAAATTTGCTAAAGAATTTTATCCATAGAATCATTAGTTGATTTAAAATTTCTATTAAATTACAAGTGTTTAGTAATTTGTGAAGGATAATGCAATAAAAAGTTACTAGTGTTTAGTCCTTGTGTGGCTATTCTTTTCACTCTGACAATGAGAATATATTGAACTTTGGCTGTTTGTTTTAACCCATGTTTTTCTTAATAAAGGACTACAAGGCCAACACATTACCACATCCTATTAGATGAGGTTGGCTTTTTGGCTGATGACCTCCAGGAATTTGTGCATTCCATGTCATACGTGTAAGTAGATTCTAAACAAAGAATTCTTTGGAGCCAATTTCACTTCAAACATATGTCTAGAGTTGTAAACAATATATATATATATATATATATCCTTCTAAATTGTTGTTTTTTTTATTTGTTTTAGGTACCAGAGAAGCACTACTGCAATTTCTGTAGGTAATTCTTGTTTCCTAATATAAATGCAGCTTGTTATAACGCAGAAACATCAACAGGTTGCATTGGTGTTCTGTAATTAGCCTTCTCAATTTAAAGCATGAGACAATATTGCACCTCTGTGTGTGTGTCAAACACAGGCTTGGTGACTATAGATATTTGTTTGGTCAAAAGGTAATGGTAGTTTAGTTATCACACGTGAACTACTAATCAAGATAGTTGTTGAATTACTCAAATGCATGGCATTGTATATGATTTCCGTAGAAAAGTAAAGGTTTGACTTGTCTTTTGCCATCTCTCTCTCTCTCTCTCTCTCTCCATCACTCCCACTATCACTAGTAATACAATCATTAATACATTAGTTTTAAGGTGTCAATCAAACTATAAAAAATTGTTCTTGGCCAAAAAATATTGTGCTTGGAAGAAATGGAGCATAAATCATTTGGGTTATAAATACATTTTAGCTTCCAAAACAGAGTTCAACATTCTTCTGTGGACTACTTTTGTAGTTTCATGTTCTCTTTTAAAAAAAATCAAAAGCTAATGTAGTGATTTGCTAATGAATCAAAAAAGTCACTATTGTACGAGTGGTGAAGTTGTCTCAATTTAATGATCCGAATTGTTCATTTCTTAGAATATATCATGTAGAACAAATTTGTAAACGTGTTTTGTTAATTGGACATCATTTGTAAAAAAAAAAAATTAAAAAAATAAAAAATTAAAAAATTAAAAAATTAAAAAAATAAAAAACTACTACATAAATTCTTACATCTAAAACATCCAAGTGTTTTGCACAACTTGAAACTCACATCAGCAGATAGGTTTCTCAAAAAAAAAAAAAAAAAAATGGAAGAAGAAGAAGAAGATAGAAAAAGGAAAAAAAGAAGGCCAAGTAATACTAGAAAATCAGTTGGGAAGAAAGATCTTCAACATTTCGCACAAATGCAATATGAGAAAGCGTAAGACACTTGACCAAGCCAAAAGATAGAAAACAAAGAAGACAACCAGATTACTAGGTCGCAAAATCGTAGAAGCATGAACACGCAACAACTTAAAGTCCAGCAATTTTAGCAAAACTAAATTTTACAACTTATAACCTAAATGCACATTCAATTAGCAGAACATAATCCCAAGATAATGTTGGCAACAGTTTTAATATGCTAGTACTATTCTTTGAGGAAACATTGATCAAACTGAAACCAAGAATTGGTCATTAAAGTTCAAACCATTTTAGTAAAACCTAGCACACTTAAGGAAGCACATGTCCAAATGACTTAATAGCAGAAAATCCAAGAACAAGCACGTTGAGTGTTAAACTGTAGCACACCATGTTCTGTGGTAGCAAATGCCAAAATTCTATTGCTAAAGCCAATTTGATCTCAAAAAAGGGAAAGAGAAGGATGAGGAGGAAAGAGAGAGAAAAGACTAGGATTTAAAATTCTATTCTCCAATGGCAATTTTTAAATGAATCTTCAAAGTGATCTTTTTCCTCCTCTCCTCCATTTTTAAAGGGAAAATTAGTGAAAATCCCATGGCATTAACTTGTTCCCATGACTTCTTTGTTAATTTGTAAAGTCCCATTTTACAAATTGTTTGGAAGCTTAAATATGTCCCATTTTATAAATTTTTGGAAGTTGAAATCACTTTCTTCGTTTGTTATGTATATGAAATTCATGATGTTGGAAATCGAAACCCAGAAAAAAAAAAAAAGTAAAAAGTTATTGAAGCTTGGACTATTTACATCATTAGGGTTTTGGACTATCTGAAATTTGTTCAACATATTGATGGGTATTATGGTCTTCTAGATGTGTGTAGGATTTCACAGATTATAAGAATATAAATGTGATTTAATAGTAGACAAATCTTATTCCATCCTTTATTTTTTGATGCCATGCCAAATGGATGCTAAATGTTTACTTGCAAGAATATTACTCTTTAGAATTCAAAATACACACACACATACACAAACACACACACACACACACACATATATATTATTTATTACATTTCATGGCAATTCTCTATCTATCGATTAAATAAATTGCAAATTAATCCTTAACTTATCCTTATCTTCTATATCACAAATCCGCTTGTAATTCACAAATAAATTACAAAAGCTTAGCCAAGTTGTTGATTCTCATTTAGTATATTTCCCAATATAAGAAATAAAACACTCCAAGGGAGCATCACATATTGGGGGACTTCACAAAGAACGGATTGAAATCCTATTATCAACATATCCCAGCAGCTTGCCAATCCAATTAAAGCAAAAATCCAGCATGTTTTCCTAATTGTTCAACTAATTAGTTATAGCAAGTTTCATAACTGGCAAAAACAATGAGAGTAACAATTGGAGGGTAGATTTGATAGAAGCTTCTATCAAATATGCTTAAGAATTTGGATAGCGAGATATATTGCTTGATTTGGTTTATCTACAAACATTCAAGGTGTACATCTCAAGTGCTATTATGACTCAAACATAATGCAACAAACATCAACAAAAACATTGAGAGGAAGAGGGAGAGACATATAAAGAATGAGTGAGTGACTGAGTGAAAGAGAGAGAGGATTTATACCTCAAATTGTTTTTAGGGAGAGTTGAAGATGCTCCAAAAAATCAAGTTGGTGTAGAACGAGAAGAGTATGAGAAAGAGGAGTAAGAGAAATCAAAGAGAAAAAGTGAGATAGAGATATAAACAAAAAGAGACAGAGGTTGAAAAAAAAAAATACCTAGATGATGGTGGCGAGGCAAAGACGAATCACAAATGGTGAAAACGGACGGCAGTGCTGACGGTAAAGAGATGAGAACAGTCGACGGCAACGTTGATGGTAAGGCGAGGTGATTCGCTCAACTGAGGTGTGATCGAAGAGGTACATTTTTTTTTCAATAGTATAAGGGTTTGAATTAGTTATCCTCTATAACAATGTTGGTCAGCTGTTGTCTCTCTGTGCATTTAGATATCAAAACGACGTCGTTTTGATATCTGCGACAAAATTGCATTAGTCGCTAAAAGATTTTACTCTCCCACCAAGTTTTTCACCTTTTCACCTATATTTTTGACGACTAATATTTTAAATTAGTTGCAAAGAATCACTTTTTTGCAACAAAATTACTTTAGTCAGTAATAGTATAAAATTTTAGCTATGAAAATTGTTTTAGTCGGCAAATGTCATTTTTTTGCGACCAAAATTTTTTTAGTTGGCAAAAACGGTCGACGAAAGTGTAATTTCTTGCAGTGTACCTAGCTGAGGATTCTAAGCCATACTAAAGAATCTTGAGGGTGCTAAGAAGGAGTTTGATAACTAAGAACTCATCATCTCTTCGAAAGGTGAAGTTTTGAACTTTTCATTAATATATCTCTCTCTTTCTCTCTCTCTCTTTTTCTTCCCTTCAAGCTTTGAATCTTGTTGTTTTGTTCTGGAATCTCATGATGGTCCTCATAGATGTGGTTGGGTTTAGGATGTAGCCATCCATCCATTGAGGTGGTTGAATTTCTTACATTTTTAGCACTCTTACATTCTTTTTCTTGCTTTGTAATACTATAATCCATTGTTGTTGTATATAGATATGTAAAATGGAACCTTGTGAATGTGGTTGGGAGTTAGAAAGTAGCCACCCATCCACAAGTTCAATTATGTAATGTAATTTTTTTCATTTTTATTCACGTTCTCACTATCTTTCTCATTATCCAAACATGTAGGTTCATGTGTTTCAATCCATACTCAGTTTTCTAATGAGTAGTTGTGGTTATTGCATTGTAACGCCCCGAAATAAATACAATATACCCATCTCATAATAACCAATAAATAGCAACATAAGTGATATGATAAGCTTTCGTTAATCAGAGTTTGATATACAAAAGGTGATACATGCGGTATACATTCATAAACAGTACATCCTGAATCTACAACATGTATTACAAGATTGTGAAAAGGAACGAAAGCTAAATAGATAATCATATGCCCTAAAGGCTTACATCTTTCCAAGTTAATGCTTGGGTACATCAAAAATGCGTCTTAAGCTTAATACAGATAAAGTCCTAGGTTTATACAAAATTAAATACACAACAACTCCACAGTTCTCCCAAGATAAGTCCTTGGTGGAGGCATATTACCAGCACCTAAAAATGGTTTTCCTACAAAAGCTCAGTAGAAATAATACAAAACAATGTATAAATCTTAATAAAGTCATAAGGTTTTATGCATATGCATTGCCCATGTCAAAACATTTTACATTTTTTTCCAAAAACAATGCCATACCTAGTTTATATAACACTTATTTTGTAAATCTAACAGCTGAAAGCAATAAATATGAATAGAAAACTTACACTCTATAAAAAAAATAAAAATTAAAAAAAAATTATTTGGAAAAGTCTTCATCATTGTCTAATTTTTATTTCAATATGAAATAGAATGCAATAATGATGGATTCAAGCAAAATAGGGTTGGGTATGAAAATATAAACTGAATAGAGTAAGAAGAGAAGAGATGAGAAGATTGAGACTGATTTTGAATAGAATGTCCAAAACACTTTGATTATTGTACTTTTTTCAATATCAATACTTTTTTATCATTTTAAATAGAGACATAATAGCAATAAAAAAGTTTCATTAAAAAGTGTTGCTAAATGCCCTTACCTTTTTACTTTGGAACCCCCATTTCTTTATTTATTTTTCTTACAATTTTGTCCTAACATCAAATTCCAATTTTGTCCCCACTCTTATCCTTCCAAATCTAACCCTACCCTAACCCTAATGTCACTACCACTTCCACTTTTGCCAGCAACCTCCGGTGACCAACCCACATCCTTCATTTTCCTCCACTAACAAGCCCTTTCTCCATAGCAACACCTCTTCTCTTTTCGGCGACCACCTTCCCCACTGCAACTCTCATCCATCCTCTTTTATCAGCAATGGTTTTTCCTAACCCAACTACTTCTGACTATCATGACGCCCACCCTCCGTGACCTCAACCATCGCGATCTTCATCCTCATAACAACCACTCCCTGTGACCCTTCTTATACTTCAGCAAGCAACTCGGCAACTTGCTTACCTTTATAACTACTTTCGTCATCGTTCAGATAACCAGATCCAAACAAAAGGTTAGTGAACGGTATTATGCAGCCAAGCAAAACAGAATTTGTTCAAATATGGTCGATGTAGACACCCCATTTTGACCAGCCCTAAGACTTGGGCGCTTTCTTTTGATTACCCAATGATGACAATTATAATGTGTTTCTCACAAAATTCTCAGTAAGAAAGATGGAATTTAAGTTTTAATCCCAACCTTCACCCATTTTTTGGCCAAACTTTTTTAGACCTTAAAACCCTCTTTTCAAAATATGTTTTTTTTTTAAATGTTTCTATAATGTCCCAAGGCTCCCATTTCGATTAAAATATTGCACTTTTTAGTAAACCGACTAAGGACAAAGTGGAAATAAATGGAAGAGAGGTGAACTTTTTTTGAAAAATATTTAAAAACATCTTCTTTATAGGTTTGGAGTTGAAAGAAATAGGAGGGGATGAAAGAAAACTGGTTTAGGAAAAGAATGAGTGTCAAATCATTAAGAAGGAAATGAGCAGCCTTAACTAAATTAGGCATTTCTCTTTGTACACTTGGAATTTAAATATGAGGCCACCACCATTGGAAAGTAGACTTCTGGGGCTTCAATTTGGATCCAAGAACCACCTAAAACCAAGTCCATATGGGGGAGATATGCCCATTTGAAGTTGGGCTTAAAAGCAGATTTTGTTGACTCGGCCCAAAACAAAAATAGCTCATTTTTTTTTGTTTTGGTTCGGTTGGGACAACCCATTTACCTATTTTCTGAGCCATTCAAGTCCATCCACTCATCCTCCATTATACCTAATCATCCCCCGTTGTCAAAAAGAGGTTTTGTTTGCATTCATAAAGGAGTATCCCATGCAACCACCTTGAAAATTTGCCTCCTATTACATTCTTGTCTCCCACCTTGTCTCCCACCTTCTTTTTGACCTTTACTCTCCCTCATTGCTATATATAATATGATCATATTGTAAGAGAGAAAGGAGAGACCACGAAATTGAAGAGAAAGGAGTGAGAAAAGAGTGAAAAAAAAAAAAAGAGAAAAATTGAGTTTTTGAGCCAAAAATATTCCTATCTTCTATATACACCCCATACCTTCCATAGCTACTAAAATTCCTCATTTCCATACACCAAAAGCACTCCAAAAATTCTGATATAGCCAAAGATCAATTGCCTTGATCATAAGGAAGAGTGTTTAGTGATTGAAAGTGAGAAAAACTAGAGAGTTAGCCACTTTCTATACCACAAACTCCATAAACTCTATAATTTCGAATTGAGGATTTGAGAACACACTTCCTACACTTGAGGGTGATCAAGAGGAAGTTTGGAAATCAAGAAGTTCAATCTTTCTTTGGAAGGTGAATTGTTAGTCTTTCATTTTCTTATATTTCATGTTTTATATTTATTTTCATGTTTTTTATTTCATTATATTTTGTTATCATCTAAGTGGTTTGTTTATCTCATATTTATTTTCTTACTTTATATTTCATAGTGTGTTGTTATAATCCTAGTGGTTTGTTTAGCTCATAATTATTTATTTATTTATTTATTTTTATTTGCATGATTTAATTTCATATTAGTTTTGTTATAATCTTGCATGTTCTACCTCATATTTATTTTTATTTTTTGTGTATTAGTCTCATATTAGTTCTGTTGTAATCTTCCATGTTCTATCTTATATTTGTTTTATTGCTTTAGGTTTATGTTGTGAGTTTGCACTTTTTATTTTATTTTATATTTGTTTTCTTCTTCTTTTTTAATCTAACCGGTAGTGGTTAGTTGAGCCACCTACATATTTTTTGTTTGTTCATTTTCTTGGTTTCGCAACAAGACAGGTTTTGCTTGGCCTAGTTGGCCGGCCGGTTAGCTTCTTCCGAACAAGATGGCGTAATCTCCCAATATTGACTAATCTCCGCCGGCGGTTCTAAAGAACATGAAACTTTTATTTTATTTATTTTTTATTTTGAGTGTATTGTAAGGTTTTTATTTTGTTGTAATATTCTCCTCATCTCTCTCTAATTTGATTTATAATTATTCTTTAAAATGTTGTAATAATTTCCCGCCCCGCTTCTTTCTATCCCGTTCTTTTACTTGCTTTCTTTATTTGTACATAAACATCATATTTATTTTTAATCATAGTTATGCTTTGCATCCATGTTTCATGCATCTTATTTCGGCTAAGTTTGCATTTGTGGATTTAATCAATTTCTATGTGATTATATACGCTACCTCATATTCTTGAGATGATTCACATATCGTATTTTAGAAGCCAAATCTTTAGTTGCATCTCATGAGTGAATTGCATTAGGATTTTGTATATAAGATCATGCATATTTTACTAATTTTGTTTTGTAGCTTGTTCGTAGGACGTCAAACATGTAAATTTTTATGCTTTAGCATCCCGTTTGTGTGTGTTTTTCTTACTATGTCTAGCATTCTACCATGAGGCTATTTGCTTATGTGATATAACTCTATGAATGCTAGTGGATGGAAGTTGTGTCGCTTAATTTGGAATGATGTTGATTTTTCATGCTTGTAAACTCAATTTATTTGGGTTGCACATCGTCAAAACTCTTTCAAAATGCATGATATCAAATTGTTCCAAAATGAATGGCATAGTCTATACTTGTATACTTCACATAGTAAATTTTAGGATTTATTAACTAATCAAAACATGAATATATAAATAAAATAAAATTCATATCATGGTTAGTAAAGGCCGATCTTTGATCGGGTGGGCGGGGGTGCTCATTATTGATCTTCCCCTCTCATACATAAGATCCGAGCCAAGCATCCTTGGTTACGACGAACAGTGGCCTTGGCACGAATCATGGGTTTCCTAATTTTCCCAAAATAAATATTAGGTGGCGACTCTGAGATCTAATGACGCAGTCCATTCTTGACAAAATTGCAATAAAATGGATTTTCAATAAAAGTTGCCAAATCTGGACTCTCATCTACGTTTCGCATTGCACTCATGAGACTAGATCAAAGAGATCTCGGGGTCCGAACTGTTTAACGTGCGCGGGTACCCCTCGGGCATGTTACAGTTTTTGGTGACTTTGCTGGGGATTTTATGAAACCTTGACTCGAACTCCATGATATGACCTTTATTTTCAATTATATGTTCATTGCATTGCATTCATTGGTGCACTTCAAGTCCTTGTGTTGCCCAGATACTGGTGGGAGCACAGGTAAGCTTTTTGTGACACTACACCTATTTTTACGATACTTTAGAGGCCTTGTGTTGTAACCTTTTGAGATTTGTCAAAAGGGTAGCTTTGCTATGTAGCCCTGCTATCTAGTTTTGCTATCTAAGGTTCTCAGACTCCGAAGAGAGGCTATTTGACTCTTCTGATTTCCTGAGATCTTTATTGGTTATGACCCAAAGGACTCTTTGGTAACGTCACCTTGACTTCAACCCTTAGAACAGAGCTAACCTTGTGCATATAATGAGCTATAGTACCTTCCAAAATTAGGACAAGATGCTCTCCCATTTCTAGGATGTATGATGCCACTTGTTTGAATAGTGAAACCCAAGATCATTTCAAAGATAGGACAGGGTAACCCTAGCCCCCATAGGGTTGTTTGTTCACTTTCCTGCTATGTGTTATGTGCAATGTATGGAAGTTCTCAGATTCAAATGAGTGGTTCAGTCATTTCAAGTTGTGGGGTTAAGTTCAATTTTTCGCATGAGTTAGCAGTAATCAGTTGAGCTAGGATGCTAATGAAATTTTGATCGGGGGTCCCGTTTTGTTTCAGAAAGGTTGTTGGGCACTATAGCTTCCGAAAGGTCTGATATCCCCCAAGTTTTATGGACTCGCGTTGGTAGACTTTGCAAAAGTGCAGATTTGGTTCAGGGTCAGCCAGTGTTAGTTTCTTTGCCACCGATTACACGAAGAAAAGCAAAAGCTTCATCAACTGTCCAGAATACCCCTTCTTCACCTGCTAGATCATCACCACTCAACTCACCAGAATCAGTGATGGCTCAGATTCCAAAAAATATAGCAGATATACTACTGGGTCTCCAACGGAGCATAGATACCGTTGCCACTACGGTTGCTGCCCAAGGCACTACTCTTGCTGCTCATGGCAATACTCTTGCTGAACTGCAACACTCATCTGGGGCGTCCATTACTCAACCACCTCCTGTGAATCACCCAGTTCCACCTCCACCTCTACCAGCTGACGAGTTTCCTGAGCTTAATTCACTAGAAGATCTGAGGGTTCCTGCACAAACTTCAGGAGGATCATTTCCTCTTCCACAACCAGTAAGAGGGCTCCATCCCTCTGAAACACCTAAGTCTGACTCAACTATGTTGAAGCTGGCCAAGTTGGAAAAACTTTTCAAAAAGGCACAAGGAGTCAATTCAATCCTGGACATCGAAGACGGGTACACTGAGACAACTGTGAAGTTGCCAGAACGGTTTAAAATGCCACACATTGATAGGTTTGATGGCTCCGGCGACCCAATGGTGCACATTCGCCTATTCTCTGATGTCTTAAAGCCTATGGGTCTGACTCGTCCGCAAAAACTCTCTTTATTTGGACGAACTTTGTCAAGAGTGGCTGCCATTTGGTATGCCAAGTTAGAGGACTCGGTAAAACAAAGTTGGGAAGAGTTGGCCGGGGCCTTTATCACCCAATATGCTTATAACACCCAGATTGAAGTGACTACTCGGGAATTAGAGGCCACCCGTCAAGAGCCCAATGAAAGTTTCGTGGCCTTTATCACCAGATGGAGGGCAAAAGCAGCAATGATGACCAACAAACCACTTGAAAAAGACTAAATCCGTATGATAGTCAGAAATCTGCATGGAAAGATGTTACAAAAAATGATAGTCCTCCCACTCTTCACTTTTAATGACTTAAATGAGATAGGGGTCCAGATAGAGGATGCCATCAAACAGGGAATCATTGTGGAAGATAAGGAACCTGTTCGGAAGCCTTTTGATCGCAGTTCCAATGCTACCGCCAATGGTAACACAGCTATGAAGCCCTCTGAAATCAACATGGTTGCCACCACCATTAAAATAGCCGACCCCTTTGCTCATGCTGGCCCGCAAAACACAACCTGAGCCCCAAGCAGAACATTCACCCATCTCTATATGTCACTCTCTAAAGCAATGAACATCTTGACAAAAAGAGGGTATTTGAAGCCTTTGGACCCCCGTCCTCTTCCCGAACCTCTTCCAACCAAACATGACCCTACCAAACACTGTGCTTTTCACCAACAACCAGGACATGACACAGACCGTTGCGTTCGTCTCCATCATGAGATCCAAGATCTCATAGACAATAAAGTCATAGCTCCCCCACAACCGCCAAAACCCAACGTCACTACCAACCCGTTGCCACCCCATGACAGAGTTCCATCACCTCCTCATCTTAACCTCATCCATACACTTTCATCCATCTTTAACCCCAGTATCTATATCACACCTACCCATTTACCAAAACCTGAGGTATATATTCCTGAAGGCACTGAGTTATGCATGATGGATGCACCTCCAACCCAGCCAAAACCCAAAAACCCTATGGTGGTAGTACCTATGCTTGAGGCTGGCAAACTATCAGAGAAAAAGTATGATCCTAGCCAGTATATTATTCCCTGTGGTCAACTAAAGCTTAAGGTTGATTTGCCTGACTCATTTTCTATCAATGTTGTCAGAGATGATGTACTTGAACAGGGGTTGGATGATTTGGCCGACCTAGAGGAGGACTTGGCTAATCTTCATTTCTTTGAAGAATTAGATCTTGGGAATGTGCAGATGGAATGGTGGGAACCGAAGAATTACAGTCACGGTTGGTCTAGCGGTGACGAAGCTTTTGATGAGAAAATTGAAAGAAAAGGGGATGAACTAAGACTTGATTTCAGAAAACCTGTTGAATGTGGTAAAGGAAAGAGTTGCAGAGGAAGAGAAGAAGAATCAGAAAGCCAGTTAGAGCATACTGTTGGAATGATTCAAGCAGCACTAGATAATTGCCATTCAGTCAACGAAGGCGAATGGTGGGATGATAATAACCTACAGCTGGTCCATACTGATGATGAATGGGTTATACAGACGAAATTGATCATTTGATTAGGAGTGGGCGATACTTCAAGCCTCCACATCTAGACCAATGAGAGCCCTCTGGCAAAGATAAAGAGGTAGGGAAAGAGAAAGAGAAAGGAAAAGAGAAAAAGGAAGAAGAAGACCTGGTTCTAAAGAAACTGAAAAAGATCCAAGCAAACATTTCCATTTGGGGTCTTCTCATGGCCTCCCGAGAACATCGACAGGCAATGTTGTCAATGTTGAGCCAGGCTAAGCTGTCAATTAACACCACTCTCGAGCAATTAGTGTCATTAATCACCTCGAGAGAAGCAATCTCAACAATAACTTTTGCTGACAAAGAGTTGCCACAAGAAGGATCGGGACATAATAAGCCTCTGTACATATCACTGGAATGCAGAAAGAAATGGATCCGAATTGTTCTGATTGACACTAGATCAGCTATCAATGTTTGCCCTACACGCACTGCTTATGCAATCGGGCTAAAGCCGGCAGATTTCACGCCCACTACTCAATTGATCCAGGCCTATGATAATACTAGTCGGGAAGTGATGAGGACAATCAAAGTACAAATAGCAGTGGGTCCATTTGAGCACGAAGCTGAATTTCATGTCATGGATGTTCCCGCAACATTCAACTTGCTGTTGGGAAGGCCCTAGCTTCATCAGATGAAAGATGTATCATCCACATTACATCAGTTGGTAAAGTACCCATACAGCGGAGGAATTGCCACTGTCTTCAGAAATTCATCCATTTATCCTCCTCTAGAAGTCACAACACCACTACTAGAAATACAACATAGGGAAGAGGATGTATTTCTATCAGGTTTTACATTGGTAGAGGCCCAGCTAGTTCAAACGCTCATGGCAGAAAACGAAGGTGTATACGTAAGTGCCCAATCAATCTATTTCATGAGTAAACTAGGCCACATTCTAGGGATGGCATTGGGACGAAGCGGCAGGAAAGGTATTACTACAACCAGTGAAGTACCTCATAACGCACATGCATTCGAACTAGGGTATGCACCCACGGTTGATGACTGGAAAGGAAAACTGAAGAGATCAGGGAGAAGATCAAGGCCAAGAGAATCGGGCAGCAGTTTGAGTTGATTCATAAGCCAATTCATGGGACTTTGAACAGATGCTTTGTCCGCCAAGGAGAAGACTTTCCTTTCTGTGGTTTTCCTGAGCCCTTGGTTGATCAAGTGGAGAAGAAAAGATACCCTGGATTTGAGATCTTTTTCGATCATCAGCTCTCCAATAGTGGCGAGGAGTGGGTAGATCCTAGCATCGACATCGGACAAGACAAAGAAGTCAGCTCCGAAAGCAACGCAGAGGAAGTCCTGGGTCTAACATTGGCTGATTTACTGACGAAATCGCATACTAGCGCTGAACCAGTAAATTTGGGGGATATGACCATTGCCGTGATCGGAGAAGAAGTACCTGCTGACTGTTCAAGCTTCATCATGGATGCAATGAATGGCTTACAAATGGATTGGCATTTTGAAAAGAGTTGCATTAAGAGTTTTAAATTAGCTGTTGAGTTTGAGTCCGGTGGGCCTGTGGGGTTGAAGTCAAATTTAAGTTTGTCTAAGATGTCTGAGTCTTCTTTTTCTTTCTCTTTTGAGTCTGTTGCAACTTGTGAGCCTAAGGCTTTGAATGAAGATGTGATTTCCGCCTACTTTTCTGTGCCCATAGTTCATAACATTAACCAAAATTTTCAAGATCTTGATAAAAACGAAGAGGAAGAAATCCCTCGGGCTTTGAAAAATTTAGTCGACTAGGAGGAAGAAAGGCGTGCTAAGCCATTAGTGGATGAAATTGTTTCTGTAAATGTGGGTACTGAAAAAGATCCTCGCTTGATCCAAATTGGTTCTACATTGTCTTCAGAGGAACGTGAACAATTAGTTGCTTTATTAACAAAATTCAAAGATGTCTTTGCATGGTCCTACGAAGACATGCCAGGAATTAACCCTGAGATTGTACAACATAGGATCCCTCTTGACCCTGAGGCCCAACTTGTCAAACAGAAGCTTCGCAGAATTCGTCCAGATTGGGCCTTGAAAATTAAAGAAGAGGTTACCAAGCAAATCAATGCTGGTTTTGCTCGTATCAGAATATCCTACTTGGTTAGCCAATATTGTGCCAGTTCCGAAGAAAGATGGCAGAATCCGAGTTTGTGTTGAATTCCGGGATTTGAATAAGGCTAGTCCAAAGGATGATTTCCTATTGCCACATATTGACGAATTGGTAGACTTCACTGCAGGGCATGCCTTGCTGTCATTCATGGATGGTTTTTCAGGGTATAACTAGACCCTTATGGCTCTAGAGGACAGAGAAAAGATAGCATTTACCACACCATGGGGGACATACTACTACAGGGTTATGCCATTCGGTATAAAGAATGCAGGGGCCACTTATCAGAGAGCTGCTACTACTCTTTTGCACGATATGATCCATAAGGAAGTTGAGGTGTATGTAGATGACATGATTGTCAAGTCCAAAGATCGGGAAAGCCATTACACTGCACTAAAGAAATTCTTTGAGAGAATTAAGGAATACAGGCTAAGGCTGAATCCATAGAAATGCACCTTCGGAGTAACTGCGGGCAAGATGTTGGGATTTCTGATCACACGGTAGGGAATCGAAGTTGATCCATCTAAAATTAAGGCCATCTTAGAAATGCCGCCACCAATGACTGAAAAGGAGGTGTGGGGCTTTCTGGGGAAGTTGCAATTCATAAGGAGGTTTATTTCAAAATTAACTTTAACTTGTGAACCACTATTTGGTCTGTTAAAGAAAGGGAAGAAGTTTTAATGAGATGATCGGTGTCAGTTCGCTTTTGAGCAAGTTAAGAAATATTTGCAGAATCCGCCTGTGTTATCGCCACTCGAGCCAGGGAAACCGCTGATTTTGTATTTGTCAGTGACTGAATCAACCATGGAATGTATGCTTGCACAAGAGTCGGATGAGAAAGTAGAGAAGGCCATCTACTACTTAAGTAAAAAGATGCTTGAATATGAGACCCACTATACTCCTTTGGAAAAAGCTTGCTTAGCTTTGGTATAGGCCACCAGGAAGTTGAGACACTACCTGTTAGCTCACTCGGTAATTCTGGTTTCAAGATTAGACCCAATCAAATACCTTTTTGAGAAACTAGCACTTACCGGTAGGCTAGCTCGTTGGTTGCTGTATGTCACTCGCAAATCTATCAAAGGAAGGACCGTAGCAGAATTTTTGGCTGATCACCCAATTAAATGGGGAGAAGATATGAAGTACTCATTTCCAAATGAAGAGGTCATGCAGATGGAAGAAGACACTTGGAAATTGTACTTCGATGGAGCGTCCAATCAATTTGGCTATGGGATAGGCGTGTTGCTCATAGCGCCAGATGATTCCCATATTCCCTTAGCTTTTAAACTTCGATTCAGGGTATCTAACAACCAAGCAGAGTATGAGGCGTGCATTGCCGGATTGGAAGCAGCCCTGGAACTAGGGGCAATAAAGTTGGATGTGATCGAGGACTCAAACTTGGTTGTCTCTCAAGCCAACAGAGATTGGAAAGTTAAATAGGAAAAAGTGAAAGTCTACCATCAGACCTTGGACATGTTGATCCCAAGGTTCGAAAAATTAACTTTTACACACCTGGTAAGAGAGAACAACCGATTTGCTAATGCATTGACAACCCTGGCATCAATGATAGATATACCGGTCAGGGTCAAGATGCGCCCGATCCTTATAGAACAAAGGTACACCCCCGCGTATGAAATGACAGCCACAATGGAAGAAGTTCAAGATGAAAACCCTTGGTACTTTGATATTTGGAATTTTCTGGAAAGAGGTACATACCCATAAGGGGCAAACACCAAAGACAAAAGGGGGATACAGCGTCTGGCCACTCAGTTCATCGTTTGTGGAGATAAGTTATACAAGAGAGGATATTTGGGAATGCATAAGCTGTATGTAGAGAAAGAAGAGGCAAAGCATATCATGGAAGCCATCCATGGAGGAGAGTGCGGGGCCCATATGAACAGTGTAATGCTAGCCAGAAAAATCCTTAGACAAGGATACTACTGGTTAACCATGGACAGTGATTGTATCAACTTTGTCAAGCGATGCCATAAATGTCAAATCCACGCCAATCGCATGAACATCCCGCCATCAAAACTCTACAACATGACTTCGCCTTGGCCTTTCTCAGTTTGGGGCATAGATGTCATCAGGGCAGTCACACCGAAAGGTTCAAATGGGCATCAATTCATCTTGGTTGCCATTGACTATTTTACCAAGTGGGTTGAAGCACAGTCATATTCAGTGTTGAAAGCATCACATGTGGCCAAATTTATCAGGAACAACATTATCTGCAGATATGGGGTGCCAAATGAATTAATTTCAGACAATGGCTCACATTTCAAAGGAGAAGTGGCAGTTCTACTTGAGAAGTATAACGTGGCTTTTCACAAGTCATCAACCTACAGGCCACAAACCAATGGAGCCGTTGAAGCTGCAAATAAGAACATCAAGAACACCCTGTGTAAGACGGTAGAAACTTATAAAGATTGGCCAGATAAGTTACCTTTTGCACTTTGGGGATACAGGACATCAATCCGAACATCTACAGGGGCAACCCCTTACTCTTTGGTATATGGAATGGAGGCTGTTTTGCCGATTGAGTTAGAAGTGCCTTCATTAAGGATTATGGCTGAATGTCAGATAACAGAAGCTGATTGGCAACAGAACCAATTTGAGGAACTGATGCTATTTGATGAGCGATGATTGAAGGCGTTATACCACATTCAGGGGTATCAACGCAGGATTGCCAGAGCATTCAACAAAAAGGTTAGATCCAGGAATTTGAGGGAAGGGGATTTAGTGTTGAAAGACAACTGAGCTCCTATTCACGACCCTAGGGGCAAGTTTAGACCCAATTGGACGGGCCCCTACATCGTTAAGTCAATTTGGTCAGGAGGAGCAGTCATTCTCATGGATTTAGATGGTTTGGAGTTCTCACAACCAATCAACATAGACAAGCTGAAGAAGTACTACCCTTGAGAGGTTCGCTGGGCCAAAAACCTAAAAGGGCGACCTAGGCAAAAGTTAGAGCAAAAAAAATAAAAATATATATAAAAAATAAAAAATAAAATAAAAAAAATAAAAGATAAATAAATAATAAATAAATAAATAATAAATAATAAAAAATAAAAAAGAGAAAAGCTCGCAAAGTTGAAAACCCGAAAGGGCAGCTTTGGCAAAAGTTGGAGCACAAAAGGAGAGTGTCAATACCCGAGTGAACCTTAACCGGAACTACGTATGGCCTGATTCCTATCTTTGAGATACGTAGGCAGCTTCATCTTGAAGTTTAGCCTTAATCATTTTTTAACTCACTCGTCTCGTCCATGTTTGATTGGTGTATCTTTATTCGACTCGGCTATCCATATTTGATTGGCTCATCCCCATTTGATTCAGTTGTCCTATTTCTCTTTCATGACGAGTTCAGTCGCAAGATGAATTCAAGTGTACATCTCAAGGGTTGATTTCATGTTGATCGAGTAGTGGTCATTTGCAAAAATAGATTTTGAGGACTTTTAATGAAGTTGACTGATTTTCCCAAAAATTATTCCATTTTTTCAAAACTCAGAACATTCTTCGGGCCAAAAAGGGAAAATTTTCAGTGCTCATAATTTGGCTTATATGACTTCAAGATGGAACAAGTGTGCTAATTTACCTCTCATGTCAATCAAAATCGCTTTAGCAAAAAAAAAAAAAAAAAAGGACAAAGTAATAAACTAGGGGCACAGTTAAGTTAGGTTTTCTGTCTTTTATCCACACTATCGAGTTATCGTCACCTTAATCAAGCAATCGCCGAAAAATGCACAGTAGTTGTCACCGGTGATGCTTTTTCGTCGGGCGTTCAGCCGGTTTTGCTCTGTCTTGCGTTCATTTTGCTCTGACAAGCACAAAGGGGTGTGTTTGGAATGGTTTTTGCTTCATTTTCATTTCATTAAGTTGTGTTTTGTGTTTTGGTCAGTGATAGGCTCAATATTCAGTTCAGAATTCACTAAAATGCAACCATTTTCAAGTTCAAAATTCAAAACAAAAGTATTTTTATGTTCAGTGTTGTGCCATTCATACCATTCACATTTGCAGAATAAACTTGTTTTATTAATGCCAGGGATCAACCCCGATCAAAGTTGCACCAAAAAAAAAAGGGGGGGAGAGAGAGAGAGAGAGAGATATGTGTATGTATATATATGTACATGTATGAAATACGTATTTTGTATATCGTTCGTGTGTATATGTAACCTTTCCCCTCTCCGTATGAGATACGGTTAGGTATGTCTGTTGGATCACCACCTTTGTTCCTTTCACGTGAAATGTGTTAGGATTTGATATTTACCTAGTTAAAACCTTTCTCCTTTCCGTATGAGATACGGTTAGGTACCTCTATTGGTTATACCACATTTTTATCCTCTTGCGTGAAACGCAACTGGGTTCGTTCACTATTTCTTCTTTCGCATGAAATGCGTTAGGTTGTTGATGTGCTCAGTTAAAAACATCAGGTGCGCCTGATGTTTACACCATCCTTCCTCCTTTCGCGTGAAACGCGTTAGATTATTGTTTTACTCGGTTAAAAACATCAGGTGCGCCTGATGTTTACACCATCCTTCCTCCTTTCGCGTGAAACGCGTTAGGTTGTTAATGTACTCGGTTAAAAACATCAGGTGTGCCTGATGTTTACACCATCCTTCCTTCTTTCGCGTGAAACGCGTTAGGTTGTTGTTTTACTCGGTTAAAAACATCAGGTGCGCCTGATGTTTACACCATCCTTCCTCCTTTCGCGTGAAACGCATTAGGTTGTTGATGTACTCGGTTAAAAACATCAGGTGCGCCTGATGTTTACACCATCCTTCCTCCTTTCACGTGAAACGCGTTGGGTTGTTGTTTTACTCGGTTAAAAACATCAGGTGCGCCTGATGTTTACACCATCCTTCCTCCTTTCGCGTGAAACACGTTAGGTTGTTGATGTACTCGGTAAAAAAAATTAGGTGCGCCTAATGTTTACACCATCCTTCCTCCTTTCGCGTGAAACGTGTTAGGTTGTTGTTTTACTCGATTAAAAACATCAGGTGCGCCTGATGTTTACACCATCCTTCCTCCTTTCGCGTGAAATGCGTTAGGTTGTTGATGTACTCGGTTAAAAACATCAGGCGCGCCTGATGTTTACACCATCCTTCCTCCTTTCACGTGAAACGCATCGGGTTATTGATTTACTCGGTTAAAAACATCAGGCGATGTTTACACCATCCTTCCTCCTTTCGCATGAAACGCATTAGGTTGTTGATTTACTTGGTTAAAAAAAAAAAAAAAAAAAAAAAAAAAAAAAAAAAACATTTGGTGCGCATGATGAGTACACCATCCTTCCTTCTTGCACGTGAGATGCATTAGACTGTTGTTTCACTCGGTTAAATTGTGTTATGGCACATTTGTATGTGATCTTGTGGAACATTTATATGCAATGCACCCCCTGTTATGTTTCCTATCATTTGCACGAGGCTTGCCTCCCATGTTGCCATCTTCATATCTTTATTATCACTTCATGACATTGCATTGCATTGCATACATCATGAATTTTCAAACAACCGGCTTCGCGAAGCGTGTAAGTCCAACTTTCAAATTGCATTTTGAGCATGTCACTTGCATTCTGCCCCTGAACTACGCTGGTTTCATTACTTGCAAATGGATACATAAGCAATCTTCGGGTTCAACCACTTGCATTACATCTTGTTTGTTTGCCCAAGTCTTATGGCCTTGTCAAAAGGGTCGTCTTTAGGCTTTGACATTCACTCACGTCATGAAATGACTTTGAGCTCTGTCAAAGAGGGGCAATTGTAGACACCCCATTTTGACCAGCCCTGAGACTTGGGCGCTTTCTTTTGATTACCCAATAATGACAATTAGAATGTGTTTCTCACAAAATTCTTAGTAAGAAAGATGGAATTTAAGTTTTAATCCCAACCTTCACCCATTTTTTGGCCAAACTATTTTAGACCTTGAAACCCTCTTTTCAAAATATGTTTTTTTTTAAAATGTTTCTATAATGTCCCGAGGCTCCCATTTCGATTAAAATATTGAACTTTTTAGTAAACCGGAGTAAGGACAAAGTGGAAATAAATGGAAGAGAGGTGAACTTTTTTTGAAAAATATTTAAAAACATCTTCTTTATAGGTTTGGAGTTGAAAGAAATAGGAGGGGATGAAAGAAAACTGGTTTAGGAAAAGAATGAGTATCAAATCATTAAGAAGGAAATGAGCCTTAACTAAATTAGGCATTTCTCTTTGTACACTTGAAATTTAAATGTGAGGCCACCACCATTGGAAAGTAGACTTCTGGGGCTTCAATTTGAATCCAAGAACCACCTAAAACCAAGTCCATATGGGGGAGATATGCCCATTTGAAGTTGGGCTTAAAAGTAAATTTTGTTGACTCGGCCCAAAACAAAAATAGCCCATTTTTTTTGTTTTGGTTCGGTTGGGACAACCCATTTACCTATTTTCTGAGCTATTCAAGTGCATCCACTCATCCTCCATTATACCTAATCATCCCTCATTGTCAAAAAGAGGTTTTGTTTGCATTCATAAAGGAGTATCCCATGCAACCACCTTGAAAATTTACCCTCCTATCACATTCTTGTCTCCCACCTTGTCTCCCACCTTCTTTTTGACCTTTACTCTCCCTCATTGCCTATATAGAATGATCATATTGTAAGAGAGAAAGGAGAGACCACAAAATTGAAGAGAAAGGAGTGAGAAAAGAGTGAAAAAAAAAAAGAGAAAAATTGAGTTTTTGAGCCAAAAACATTCCTATCTTCTATATACACCCCATACCTTCCATAACTACTGAAATTCCTCATTTCCATATACCAAAACCACTCCAAAAATTCTGATATAGTCAAAGATCAATTGCCTTGATCATAAGGAAGAGTGTTTAGTGATTGAAAGTGAGAAAAACTAGAGAGTTAGCCACTTTCTATACCACAAACTCCATAAACTCCATAATTTCGAATTGAGGATTTGAGAACACACTTCCTACACTTGAGGGTGATCAAGAGGAAGTTTGGAAATCAAGAAGTTTAATCTTTCTTTGAAAGGTGAATTGTTAGTCTTTCATTTTCTTATATTTTATGTCTTATATTTATTTTCATGCTTCTTATTTCATTATATTTTGTTATCATCTAAGTGGTTTGTTTATCTCATATTTATTTTCTTACTTTATATTTCATAGTGTGTTGTTATAATCCTAGTGGTTTTTTAGCTCATAATTATTTATTTATTTATTTATTTTTATTCGCATGATTTAATTTCATATTAGTTTTGTTATAATCTTGCATGTTCTACCTCATATTTATTTTTATTTTTTGTGTATTAGTCTCATATTAGTTCTGTTGTAATCTTGCATGTTCTATCTTATATTTGTTTTATTGCTTTAGGTTTATGTTGTGAGTTTGCACTTTTTATTTTATTTTATATTTGTTTTCTTCTTTTTTTTTAATCTAACCGGTAGTGGTTAGTTGAGCCACCCACATATTTTTTATTTGTTCATTTTCTTGGTTTCGCAACAAGACAGGTTTTGCTTGGCCTAGTTGGCCGGCCGGTTAGCTTCTTCCGAACAAGATGGCGTAATCTCCCAATATTGACCAATCTCCGCCGGCGGTTCTAAAGAACATGAAACTTTTATTTTATTTATTTTTTATTTTGAGTGTATTGTAAGGTTTTTATTTTGTTGTAATATTCTCCTCATCTCTCTCTAATTTGATTTGTAATTATTCTTTAAAATGTTGTAATAATTCCCCGCCCCGCTTCTTTTTATCCCGTTCTTTTACTTGCTTTTTTTATTTGTACATAAACATCATATTTATTTTTCATCATAGTTATGCTTTGCATCCATGTTTCATGCATCTTGATTCGGCTAAGTTTGCATTTGTGGATTTAATCAATTCCTATGTGATTATGTGCGCTACCTCATGTTCTTGAGATGATTCACATATCATATTTTAGAAGCCGAATCTTTAGTTGCATCTCATGAGTGAATTGCATTAGGATTTTGTATATAAGATCATGCATATTTTACTAACTTTGTTTTGTAGCTTGTTCATGGGACGTCAAACACGTAAATTTTTATGCTTTAACATCCCGTTTGTGTGTGTTTTTCTTACTATGTCTAGCATTCTACCATGATGCTATTTGCTTATGTGATATAACTCTATGAATGCTAGTAGATGGAGGTTGTGTCGCTTAATTTGGAATGATGTTGATTTTTCGTGCTTGTAAACTCAATTTATTTGTGTTGTACATCGTCAAAACTCTTTCAAAATGCATGATATCAAATTGTTCCAAAATGAATGGCATAGTCTATACTTGTATGCTTCACATAGTAAATTTTAAGATTTATTAACTAATCAGAACATGAACATATAAATAAAATAAAATTCATATCATGGTTAGTAAAGGCCGATCTTTGACCGGGTGGGCGGGGGTACTCATTATTGACCTTCCCCTCTCAACCTAAGGTTTCGAGCCAAGCATCCTTGGTTACGACGAACAGTGGCCTTGGCACGAATCATGGGTTTCCTAATTTTCTCAAAATAAATATTAGGTGGCGACTCTGAGATCTGATGACGCAGTCCATTCTTAACAAAATTGCAATAAAATGGATTTTCAATAAAAGTTGTCATATCTGGACTCTCATCTACGTTTCGCATGCACTCGTGAGACTAGATCAAAGAAATCTCGGGGGTCCGAACTGTTTAACGTGCGCGGGTACCCCCCGGGCATGTTACAGTCGACTAGAGTCAAACAAAGTGCATCTGTTCGGTTGTGGAGTACCAAACATATTCAAAAAGATTGGCTCTATGTAGCTAAACAAAAAGAGAGAGATAAGAGATAAATCGACAAAGAGAGAATGGGAGAGAGAAGAAGAAGAAAGGGAAGGCTCGACCGGAGTTAGGGTTTTGAGGGGTAGGGTACTGGTAGAGAAGAACTGAAAAGGTTTGTGGGTAGTTGGGGCTTGCAACGGGTGGATTAGGCTGGTGGCGACACGACCGGAAGTAGGTGGTAAGTAGTAGCTGAAATAGAGAAGGAGGTGGCCGAAGTGGGAAAATAGTGGGGAATGAGAGTTGTTGGAGAAAGAAATGGAAAGGGTGAGAGTGCATAGAAAATGGGTGAAGTTGGAAATATGCTTTTTTTTTTTTAAGGGAGGGGGGGGGGGGGGGGGGGGTCAAGGAAATATAAGTGGGGAGTACTTTTGAAAGGTGGGGTGCAAAGAAATGGGAGGTTCAAAGTAAAAGAGGAGGATCCCTGTAGTCTAGATTTTGGAATAGAGCACATTGTTTGGGCCTGTAGGGCCCATTACAGGCCCCGTTTCAATTATTCAAAATGTTCATTTTGTTGAGTATTTCGTGTATTTCATTCACACAAAAAATTAGTTCGATTCGATAACTGTAATTTGTTCAATTGATTGTATTCATCACTAAAAAAATGTATAATTTATTTTTAAAAACACAATTATCGTTTTTTATTTTTTTAATAAAAAATTGAACAAGTTACAATTATCGAATCAACCATTTTTTTTTTTTTTATGTATGAAATACACAAAGTATCTGACAAAATGAACGGTTCAAATCATCGAAACGGACCCGTAACCCAAACAACACCCTCCAGTCGACGATCTGAACTAGTGGGGATTCTCGATAAGATTATTTAGCAACACTGTTTATTAAGTTGGGGTGCCCCAACGATTTTTTAGAGTGCAAATAGAGCCTCCTTTGTATTAATCAACAAGGTTATGAAAAAACTGGTCAAAAACAACTATTTATGAAACCACTATTTTATGTGCTTTTGGATTCAGCTTATGGCAGTATTTTTACTTACTTTTAGTTTTGGCTTTAAATAAAAAAAATCATAAGCCGAAACTGAAGTTCCTGTTGAATTTATATTAAGCTTAAAAAGTTCACAACGGATGTCCTAGTCCGATTAACAATCTTGTTAAGTTGGTTTTTTTTTTTTACTTAGGAAACTCAATTAAGTTAATATGCAAATGAATGTCTTAGTGGGATTTTTTTTTTTTCCAATGCCCGAGAGTCTGATTAAAGTGGGTTTTTTTTTTTTTTTTGGGAACTAAAAGTGGGGTTTGGATAGGATATTGTATACAACTTTAAAGTTGTGTTTGGGTAAGAATTTAGAAACAATGAAAGAGAAATAGAGAAAAAATTTAACTTATATTATATTCATATGTTTCTTACATTTTTTCATATTATTTTCAAATCTTTACTCAAATTCATTATCCAAATACCACATAAAGAATAAAAAAACAAAACAAGAGGGAACTAGGCCCTCAAAAAGGCTACACCAGCCATATCAGCAACAAGAAGCACCCATATGAACCATGAGGTTCCACAAGCAGTTTGTATATGCTGTACTCGGATTTTCCAAGTAATTACGGTTCCTTCATAGAACATGACAATTATATTAGGTATTTCACAGGAAATAGTCCCTAAAAGCATCAAGCAAATTATTTTCCATACATATGCAGACAGTACAATTAACCAGATTTAGTTTTAAATTGATTTTCTAGATGATATTAGTGACCTCCAGATTGACTAAACAAACAAAAGCTATTGACATGTTTTAGGAATGCCAAAGATTTTTTAATAAAAGCCATCGAAATAGAATACCTTTTTCCCAAGACAAGGGGACAAAAAGAAACACAACTTAACACAGATAAAATGTATTAGAAGTGGTAAATTCCACATTATAGACACAAGGTACTGCTACTTGCTTCTTAAGTTGTTTTATTTTGATTTATTTATTTTTTTTCTTTTTGCACGTGGTCCTGTGCTAGTCTACGCGGAAGAGCGCAAAGAGTTGTGTTTGTAATAAAGTCAACATATGCCAAAAGCCATGGATTTAGCTCATGGCTTCTGTATGACGGACTGACAAATGTCATGCTTAATACAACATTATGGAAATTTCTGTCCTGACGATCCTAATACTTGTGATGCTCCATGAAGCATTTGATACTTTCCCAAATTTTAACTGAAAAAGTTAGTCCCAAAAACAGAAATTTCTGGCAGTATACATGAATATTTTTGTTAGATCCTAGACCTGCTACAACACAGAAATGCAGATCAACTGAAATGACATAGATTAGTGTGAAAGCTGTGTTACTATTTTCAAGACAAGCCACTTCTATGCATCTTTATTACAAGTCTAGAAGTACAAATCAAAAAGTTTTCGATACATCTTCTATCAGTAATGCATGTTCTTCAACTAGTTTAATTGATCAATGGGGCAAAAGCCATCCAGTGTTCCTAAAGCTTAGCTAGCAATAAGTGTACAAGTGTCTACATCATTAGCTTACAATGAAGCATGGTTCTTTAAAACTAAAATAAAAGGATCCATAAATCCAACTTGGAGATCCAGGAAATGAACCACGAATATCTTTAGTACCTTAGAGAAGAGGTTAAATCTTCAATGCACCTTTAAAAGAAGTCGAAAACATGGGGACATATTGGAGCTTAACTATTTGAAGAATGGGATCTGTTTCGGTGATTCAGCTTCGGGGTTCTCCCAACAGCTTTAAGAAGTTGGATAAGGTAACCAAATCATTGCAGGTTTCTCTATCTGACAACCACTCCTCTTGAAGATGAACATCGACATCCCTGTACAGTTGTGTGATCCAGAGACATTAACTGGAATTATCAAACACAAAGGACAAGCTACATGGAAGACTCTATCAAAGCAGTTTTCATGGCCTAAGGCACCATGAGGAAAGACATTACCTCTTCAAGGAAAGAACTTCATAATTTCTTCGCAGGTAATCAGCATATTTCGTAAGGGCATCTTGGGCATATTGTCTGCCCACAGTTCTTACTGCTGCTGCATTTAGTAAATTTTCCAATGAACCGTGCTTTTTCAAGAGCTTGAGTGCAGTCTTTCGACCAAAACCAGGAACTACATGTTGAATCCCAGGAACTCCATCAACTTCATCACCCATTATGCATCCTACAAAATAACTACTTCATTCAGAAAAGTAAGTGAAATGCACAGTACATCAGCATCAGAGAGGTCATGAATCTTATAACATTAGTTACTATAGGCAGAACATGGTTATTTCCTACTTGCTTCTTTTATGTTGCAAGTCCAATCACTCAAATTATTTACTTGGATCTTGCTCAAAGGAATAATTTGCACTAGCTATTTGTTGAGTAATCTGTTTAAAGAAATTGTAAACAGGGAAGAGAAATACAACGTGGATGGAAAGAACATGAAGAGTCTATACATTTTTGGTTCAGAAAGAGAATTAAAAAATACTAAACATAAACAGTGCAAAAATTATAAATCGTAAAGCCACTTCTAGGTTTATCAACCTGCCACTGCTAGGTGAATAAAGGTGGCAACTAGGTGAATAAAGGTGGCAACTCCTAGCTGCACCCTGGCAGTGGGGAGAAGATGCATGGCCCATAGGCATAAGGCTGCCACACTGCTCTTGCAAGTTGAGCAATTCAAACTCATCACGTGTTCAAGATGGATGGGCACATTAAACCCCTTGACTACCCAGCACAGTGGTCAGAGACTAAACATTTAGTTTCAATTGGAAGCTTGGAAGAAATGTAGCATACCAAACTGAATTAAAATCAAGAAAAATTAAATCAATTAATCTGAATTAATTGACTCAAATGTGTCTATCTAAAAAAAAAAAATCAACTCAAATGAAAATTTTCTGGGGCACAAAAATGTATATTTTAGATGGAAGATAAAAAAGCAGACTTTGTAAATGAATATTGGAAAAGTGTGTGACACATGTCGGACACTGACACTTGTACACTTCTGACACATGTTGGATGTCCTATTAATATTTCTAAATTTTTTTAGACTTTGACACACTTTGGACACTTGAGAAATGCACGTATCCAATGCTTAGACATAGATAAAACACATTTTAAGTTTGAACAAAATAACTGAGGATTGAGACATAAAAGAAAAACAATGTGATTTATAACAATTAATCTATCATCCTTTAAACTTTAGAAATTCGTGTTATATTGTATCTTTTATTAATTTTGAATGAAATATTCATATAGATGACATATAAATATATAAAGCATGTATTTTGCATGTCCCCACATGTCATGTCTTGCAGTTTTTGAAATTTTTTGTATCACCGTGTTTGTGTCATGTCACGTGTCTGAGTCCATGTTTCTTAGACCAGAACAGACATTGTGGATGCCAATAGAAGAAATTGGTTGGGAAGAGTGAACAGCTAAAAATTGAAGCAAGGGAGCCTATGAGAGTCCCCCAACTATCTCTTTTGATGGTATCCCCTTTATAATAACTATAAGAAGTTTTTGAAAGGCCGGTGACAATGCGATTTTCCATAGAGAAGAGAGAAATTGAAGATTTCCTAATTGATGATTTACCAGCTTGAATTCACTTTAGGAAAGGATTTATTCTTCTTGAATGCTCCTAACATCTTTTTTCTTACTTGGGCTAAGATATCCTGTCTTGACGCCACACCCAATTGAAAAAGAAAAAACAAAAATGGAATTTATGAAAAGAGGTAACAGATATATACAGAGGTTGTAGATTAAGTAAACTTGAAGTAGCTCTAGAAGATCCTTGATGGCTCAGTAAGGAAATAAAATTATAGCTTGTCAACGAAAAATCCATCTATACCACATATGCAAAGTTCAGAAATGATATCAATGATCATGAAAAGGAAGCCAGAATGTCACATACTAAGACTCAAATCGGAGGATGGATCACAATTGTACTGTGCTATGTAGTGCTTTAGGGTGTAAAACGACCAACGGTCAAGCTCAAGCATGGGCATAACAATTTGCACATCCTCAGAGATTAGTTGCTTGAAATCTTTATCAGGAGAGGCAACAACCACTCGGTATCCTCTTTGTAAAACTTCATCAACAAGTGTAGCCACAACATCATCTGCTTCATGGTCTTCAATTTTTACGACCTGCATCACTTTTTATTCTCAATATTAAACCTAGTGAAACTAAAATTATGAAATCTAAAATCATCAGTGATCCAACACATTTAGTCCTTGTTCTCCCAATGACTTGATGGTAAGTGTTGACTGAATAAAAACATTCCAGACGCATATGGAATGCTGAGCCCAAATTAGCGTCACTCATTGAATAAAAAAAAATGAATGAATGAACAACAAGGAGAAAAACAATGCATGGATTTTCTGTCATTCCTGTCAGTGTGATACATCTTCCTTAATGCTTTTACATGGATATGGAGACAATTAAAGTATACAGAGGCAGCAATTTAGAGTTGAAGACCATATCTCCCCACTAGAAATGGTTCAGATTTTCCAACTATCTCATTTCTTGTGTCCTATATATATAAGGGTTTCACTTGAGCACTTCGTCAAATTAGTCGTTGAGTATGAATACTGTGTTTTACAATAAGCGACAAATAACTCTTATCTGAAAAATAAAAAATATGCATGAGTTACTTTGAAGTTTGAATTGACACTGCACAAAAGTTTCTTTGTTTAAAATAAGAAATATAGACCCTTCACTTATTACTTGTCACTGGAATTAAGTTGAGATTCTTTTACATGTTTCATGCAAATGAAAAAGCAATCAAAAAAAGTTTATGCTCCAAGCATCCACTAGTTGCCAATACGTGGTCAAAAGAAAGGGAAAAAAAGGTATAAGGATGGAATTCTTGTCAGAGTGGTGAATATCTCCCTTTCTCCCCTATCATCAGATATTTTTAAGTTTGCAAATCCTCAAACTCAAACAACCTCATTTACCTATACATAGAAACGTGCTTTATAAACCTACCATAATAATCTTAGTACTTGTTTGAGCTAATAAAGCATGCTATACCAGATTAACAGCTCTAACATCCTGAAACTTAAGATGCCAATAAGGGGTTCAGGGATACCCATATACATAAGAATCATCACATAAATGTAAACAAGAAAGTTTACTCACTGGAACATTTAATTTCTTCAGCACATCAATGACTACTCGATGTGACCTCCAAACAGGACCTTTTGAAAATCTTTGTGACACTGAGTTTTGTCTTGAGAATTTTTTCCTATGCGCCTTATATGAAGGTAATAATTGCCTGCGATACTCATTACCTCTTTCCCCATCAATAACCTACAAACCAATATTTCAGTTAAGTGATTACAAAAAGGAAAAACAGATCAAACAAACTAATAACACGGAATATAATATCCAGAATATTTATTACATAACCATATTTTCAAGATTCTTTATACGGCTGCTAGATGATAAATCTAATGACTTAAGGTGATCGCGTGCAGTAGAACTTAGACAAAGGGTCTCATACATCCAATTGTTTTGGAACTTTATAATTGTGTGTGTGTGTGTGTGCGCGCCATAATTTTTACTATAATTTCTTGAATCAATGTCAATAATTAGCCATGTAATTTCCACATTCTTTCGCTATATTTTCTTTTCCTAATTGTTTGAATGGTAATCAAGCAAGGAAGTAACAATGATTTTCTTTGCATTTTCATATCTTTTCCACTAACTAAATTCATGAACCAATTTTTTGTTTTTTAATTCTTTTCTGGGAGTTCCATATGCCCATTTTATTGATATTCCAAACCCTGTTTGAAGGTTCCAACAACTTTGCAACTACAATACACTAATTTTCAAGAAACTGAAGGCCCACAGGGTACACTGTACAACATATGGCAATTGATCGAGAGAGAGAGAGAGAGAGAGAGAGAGAGAGAGAGCTTACAGCAATGACAGGGTCTGTGAGGCTGACTCGAGAGAAGAAAAGAGAAATCCAATGAGCAAAGGAGTGTAAGCTGGGTGTACTTCCATTGTAACAGAGAGGATTAACGTCCAAGAAGAATACCCTCCTCTTCTTCTTCTTCCATTGACTCTCATTTGGTTCTCCGTTGCTTACAGAGTTTTCGTTGCTGGGTTGCCCACCAACTGTTTGATTGAGGGACCCAGAAGAAGGAGATGAAAAAACAGCAACAGCGGCTCTGAATTTCCATGGCTTTGTTGTGTTTGTGGTCCTTAAATTGCTTGGCAAGAGAGAAAGAGATGGGGCGGTGACAGTGGTGGTGGAAGTGGAAGTGGAAGTGGAAGTGAGAGGATGAGGATTGATGCGAACCTGAGAAGCCAAAACAGCAGCTTCGAACATGTCCACCATTGGTCTCTAAAACTGTCGTCGTTTGTTTGTTTCGTTCCTTCGTTCGAGCTTTACTACACCCTCATCCACTTTGCTGACAGTTTCCAACTATGGCAAATTCAGACCGACTTATTTATCTTAATAATTATAATTTTTTTTTTTTTTGTTAGAACAAATAATAATAATTATAATTTAAAATTTTATTTTGTTCGCCAATAGTGGGAGCACTTGTCTCCATTCACTGCCAACTTAACCCACGCACTTCGGTGTGAGTTGATTTTTTAATTTTTTTTAATTATTTTATTATTTTAATTTGAAATTAAAAAATTTTATTTGAAATGAATTTTTAATTTTCTTTCATATATTTTAGTTTAGGATTAAAAAAAATTATTTTATCTTTTTATAACTATTTTAATCCCAACTCACCCCAACCTTATACGCCATACCAGTGCTTAATTGAAATAATTTAGTAACTAGCTAGCATATTATTTATTAAAATGTGTCCTATTATTTTATAGGACGTTCGGTTCATAAATTCAAATTCAAATTTTAATTTCTTTTATCCAAAAGCCCACATGCTAAACTATTAAGTTAATAAAGACATTATTAACTTCATAAGGACATGCTTTCCAAAAATTTAATAGATAGTTTGTTTCCCTATCTATACAAATTTTAGAAGTTACCTCTCCATTCATAGACCCTTCCATTCCTCTATTCTCTCTCCTCAATCCCTAATTTCCCTACACCCTTCTCTCTCCTCTCTCTTTCTGATTTTTTCTCTCCATCTTTCTCTTATCTATCTCTCTCGCGTTTGCACAGCTTCAGATCTCTCTCTAGCATGCATGTGGAAGCCAGAATGGAACTTGCTTCTGGCAGCAAAAAGAGCGAGATTGAATGCGAAATGGTGATCACCAATTCACAACATTGAACTAAGAAAGACATAGATGATCTGCCTAAGAAATAAGCGAACTACACAGCATTAACACCCTTTAGGGTTTGGTTGATCACCGATTCATTGAATCTGCTTGACGAAATATGTCAAGAGCGACGAGATTCGTGTGCTTCCCCAGTGCAGCCATGAATTCCACGTCACCCTTCGCGGCTTCGTCATCTCTCTTCAAAAACCCTGATATGTCATCATCTTTGTCATGGCATGCTCTCTCATCGACCAGACCATAACTGCAATCTCTCTCTATCTATATATATACATATGTATGTATATTTGCTTTGTTGATAGGTTTAGAAAATTAGACTTACAATGATTTAGACAAAAAGAGAGATAAAACGTTGAAATAAATAAAAGAAGAAACAGATAGGTTCAAAAAAAATATTAAAACAAACAGATAGACGATGGTATAATTTGAACAAATAATTTCAAAAATTGAATAGATAGGAAAATCAGGTTGATGAATTTCAACAGATAGGTTGTTTGGTAAATTTCAACATATAGAAAAAAAATAGGCTTTGTGAATTTCAACAGATAGATTAAAAACAGTAAAATAATTTTGATAGATAGACACAAATTTAACTAGATAGGTTTAAACAAAATCAAACAAATAAGAAAAAAAGATTTGAATAGACAGATGGTGTAGACAGCCTAATTTTGATAAACCCCAAGACTTCGGGTGCCTGTAAGCTTCCCAATGATAAAATGGTAATTTCTTATTTCTTAGAGATGCGTAAGGTTTGCAAAAGTTGCTGTGTAACCCCGTTTTAGCCAAAAATCATCTTTTTGTAAAAATGACAATTTTGCCCATCAACCCGTTTTTATCCAAAACTAACTTTTTGATCTCTACTAAGAAGGTAGAGGTTTGTTTGAGTTTGAATTGATAGGTTTTGTAACGCCCCGAGAAAATTACCTTAATCAAACATGTTCACTTAGGTCCATCCAATATAGAAAAGTGAGAGAGAGAAAAAGAGTAAATCCATAATAATATTAGTAATAATTCCATGACTACCTCTTTCCCCCATTGAACTATTCCAGTGATTACATCATTGTTTGTCTACATCTACCAATAAAATAAAAATAATTCAAAAGACAAGAGATAATGTAAAGAAAGAGCCAAAAATGAAAACATCGTCTCAAGGAGTGTACTTGAATACACAAAAATAGAAGTCCAGATTCACATACAAAAGTAGCCCGAGACTTAAACATAAACATCAAAAGAGAGCTTTTGTGACTCCCATACAAAATCCTTCCCTAAGTCAATTATTTAGATGGCGCCTCAACATCGATTCCTGAAAGGTGGTTAGTTTTGGGGTGAGCTAGTGCCTAATAGGAAATTCAATTAACAAGTTATATAAACAATTGAGATGTATATGATCATGCCATGCACTAGTTAGGATGAAATTCATATTTTTCTCATTTAAAATCCAAAAATGTTTGATGCATGATTTTCTTTCAAAGTCTTATCTACAACTATGGGGTGGTAAATCTACTATGACGTCCCAAGCAAAAGCCACAAAACCATACATACATATATAGATTTATATACAAAAAATATTTTCACATTTGAGAACTCTAATAACAACGGGGGGATGGACACTCAAAACCTTTCTCTCTCCACTTTCGCCAACTCCTGAAACTACGGGCTTGTAAATACCGAAAATCAAGTTTTTCACATTTGCCGACTCTATAAATGGTAGGCTCGTGGACACCCAAAAACCTTCCTTACATTCGTCCAACGATATGCGCAAACAGGGCAATTAGACACCTTGACTCCCCGCACGGGTATCAAATACAACACACAACTCAATTCCCAAAACTCGACTCAACTACCTGGACTCATACGCTATTTACCCCCTTTGACATTTTCCAAAACATCCATAAGGTGGTTAAATCACATGAGAAAGTATGATGTACATGATACATGAGTTTTCAAAATAAATTTTCTGTATAGTTCATTCAATCCACAAAACATTAATAACAATATTCATCACATAACAATTCTTCAATTTCACAACTCCATCATCTCTAAATCTCAAGGATTTCTTTCCACAAGTTATCAAAGTCCATATCTCCATGCCACAATACCTTCAATATATCCAATTTCATTTTTCAAGAATCAATTTCAGAAAATCCTTTTTTTTTTTTTCTTTCAATTCAATTGGAAAACTCAGGTTTAATAAAATTTGGGGCTTTCCTCCCATTTGCAAATAGAAAGTCAATATTCACCATTTCTAACAATAATCAAGAATGATATGCATAAACTTTTTCAAACACATGAAGGAAAACCTCTTTTTCATTCAACAAACCAACTTTATATCACAAGATCATCTCATACATTACTATAACTAAGAAATTACCACATATATATATCTCGAATCAAGGATATAACAAGTTAAAAGTACCCCTGCCTCGAAATGATAGCTAAGAGTTGAAGATCCAACAAGAAATTTGGCCAAAACATTATAGACACCCCATTTTTTACTGTCCTTAAGACTTGGCGCCTTGGATTAATCATTTGATGATGAGAGTTATGCTGTACAAACGTTCAATTTCTTCTGCAAAGAAGAGCTTCTAAATCCCAACCTTACACCCCATTTTCGACCAAAACTATATTAGACCTCAAAACCCTCTCTTTCAAAATATTTTTGAAAAAGTTTTTACGATGGTCTGAGGCTCGCATTTCGTTAAAAATTACACTTTTCAGTAAACCGAGTAAGGACAAAGTGGAAATAAATGGAAGAGAGGTGAACTCTTTGAAAAATCTTTTAAACCTCTTATTTATAGGTTTGGATTTGAAGAAAATAGGAGAAGATGGAAAAAAACTAGTTGGGAAAATAGTTGGGCATAAAACCGTTGAAAGAGAATTGAGCAGCTTTCACTAAATCAGGCCTATCCTTTTGTACACTTGAACTTTAGTTGTGAGGCCACCACCATTGAAAAGTGTACTTCTGGGGCTTCATTTTAGACCCAAGAATCTCCTAAAGCCAAGTTCGGATGAGAGAGATATGGTTGTTTGAAGTTAGGTATCAATCCGATTAAACTAGAACTGAGCAACCTTCACTAAAATAGGCATATCTCTTTGCATACTTAGAATTTAGATGTGACGCTGCTACCATTGGAAACTAGACTTCCAGGACTTCAATTTAGACTCAAGAATAACTTGAAAAGGATTCCGGATGAAGAAGATATGCCCATTTGAAGTCGGGCCTGGAAGTAGATTTTTGATGGCTGGCATGACTGGCAATGCACACTTCTGGCCTGCTAGCCACTGATGAAAAACCTAGATATTTTTGGCCAGCTGTCCCCCAAAAGCTTCAGCTGTTCCAAGCTTGATATTTTTGACCTAAGTGGTTGTTTTTCTATATAAAAAGGACATTCCTTCATGGTTTAAGGTTGAAAAAAATTTCAAAAGTTTCAAAACTTGAAATTCTCTCTCTATCTCTATCTTGCAACCTATACACCCTCTCTCTATACTTCCCAAATCAATATTGGAGCTCTCATTGCTGAGATTATTGAGTCTAAATCTTCAACCCTTGAGAATGAGAGCTTGTTGGTTTGTGAACAAAAGTATTATTCCTCTTCAAGAGGTATAATTTTGAGCATCTTTGCACTACTTCTTTTCTATCTTTTCTTGCTGATTTTGAAGTGTTTTTGGACTGTTTTTATGGGTTGAAACTTATGGTTTAAGGCTATTAAAGGTAGAGGGGTTAATCACCCTTCTTTGAACCTTGTTCTCTAAGCCTTTACACTTGTGTTTCCCATCTCTTCATCAACTTTTTTTTTGAGATTTTTACTACTGATTTTCAAAAGTTTTCATAAGCTAAAAAGTGGTTTTGAAGTCCCAAAAATGGAGGGGTTAGCCACCCCTCCTTTGGCTTGTTTACTTGCTTAAATTGCTTTATGTTTTAGCTTATTATTTCAACTACTTTTGTCTTCATTCCAACACATTTTTGTATTGTTTTTGGGCTTTTTTTGGACTGTCTAAACTCTAAAATTTTGGGCTGAAACTTGTGGTCTAAGACCAATAAGGGTGGAGAGGTGGCTTACCATCCCTTCTACTTGGCTTCCTAGGCCTTTATCCTTGTGTTTCTCACACTTGTACTATCTTTTTCTAAGCTTTTAAACACTAATTTTTAGAGTTATTTCAATGGCCAAAATCATGTTTTGAAGTCCAAAATTAGAGGGGTTAGCCTCCTCTTCTTGTATCTTGCTTACTAACCTAGTTTGTGCCATGTTTTAGCATGTTAATCTAGACTTTTTTTAACTCAATTTCAGCATGTTTTAGGACTTGTTTTAAACTGTTTTAGCACTGTTTTGGATTGTTAGTTGCATTTGAGCTTTGTTTTGCATGCTTATAGTGCAATAGTCCTCATGAGCTTGGTGTTCTAGACCTTAGACACCATCTCATTTGAGTTAATAGCATTTATTTATACTTTTCTCACTTATTTTCAGCACTACCAATATCTGCAACCTCCCTCCTTTCTTGGCTTTTGTTTTGCTTTGAGAGTCGTTTCAAGCCTCTTGTTCTTTTAAGCATGAGATTGAGGTTGTCATGATTAATGGTTTAATCCCTTTTAGGGGTTCATTATCAACGGCATGACATCTCTTTCATGTCTTAAGTTAACTCTTGGTTTGGTACTTCACTCCATTAGAGGACTTAAATTCATTATTGGACTTAATGAATTAAAGGATGGTTGGAAATATAAAATTGAGTAACTAAAATTGAGGCTAAAAATGGTGCAAGATAATAATTAGTGTTGTGTTCAATCGGACGTTAATTGAACACATGGAAGCTTGAAGCATTTCATACTCATTAGTGATGAAATGATTCAAGGTTCCAAGGTCACCACTTCTCTTGATCTTTCATAAAAGAAAGGTTGTATGAGTCTTGTTTTGGTGTATTTATTGAACTTGCACACTTGGTTTCACAAGCCATCATGCAATGAAATTGCATCCATTGATGGTTTATGAACCAAACTTGCTACTCCTTGGATTTGTTCATGAAAATGAGGGATGAGTTATGCAAACAAACCCTTGAAAATACCCTATATATGCTCTGTTCGTCCTCTGTTACAACAAGGAGAATTGGGTAGTAGTAGCCAACAGGCCACTTTCCATGGCCGGCCATCACTAGTGGCCGGTAGTCCTCATCACTGGCCGGCCGGCCACTGGTGCAAAATTTCAACAGTATGTTTCTTTGGCAAAGCAGAGTGAGCAGCAATGTTAGTGTTCTATTGTGCAACAGAGGCTTTTCGGAAGCAAAGCAGTGGCCTTTTTGGGTGGAAACCGAGCACGTGCATGATCATTCCTTGCATTCTGAGCTTGTTTAAAGTTTAAATATTTAGATTAAATATTTGTTGTAATTAATTAGTTGTAACTAGTTAATTTTGTAAAGTGTTGTATTTAATTAGTTAGTTCAACTAATTATTCAATTCCGTTTTGTAAGTAGTTAGTTAATTAGACTAGTTAGTTAATTAATTTGTTGTAATGATTTAGTTAAGTAGTTTAGCTATTTATTTCATTTGTTTTGTAATAATTAGTTTAGCTTTAATTAGTTAGTTAATTAGCTTAGTTTATTCAGACTCTCCTTCGTGAGAGCGTAATGTAATAATGTGTATGTCTTCCAACCCAACGTCTTTCTCCCTTTTATTTACTAGCTTATGGTGGGTAATTTAGGGATATCACGTTTTGTTTAGCATTCTTCATGTTTTCATCCATTTGTATTGCATGCACCGAGGCTCGGTTCATTATTCTAATTGCATTGTCGTTTCAATACTTTTTTGAATGCGTGCTTAGACCGCATGTTATCAAATTGTTTCATATGCCATATTAGTAGCCAAGCCTATTTAAATTGCATATTGCATGCGTTGCATTAGTCATCTTGCATAAGTTAGGATCATGCATTTTTCTAACTCATAGCTCTTTGGCTTGGAGTACTAGGTAAGTTGTTATCAGCTTTAGCATAATTGCATGAGTGTTCTTGTTGCCATGTCTAGCATGCTTGCCATGAGGCTAAGTGCTTAAGTGTTAAATTGCTTGAATGCCTATGGATGAAGGCTTATTACTTGAATTGGAATAATTTGAGCAATGTTTATATACAATCACTTTTTCAAGTGGTACATATTTCGAAACAATTTTCAAAGCAAACATGACTCGAGATTTTCTAATTCTTGTAGGCTAGTCTATACTTGTGTGTGTGCGCATCACATAGTAATGCTAGCCTAATAATCGGAACAAAAGCATATAATGTAGATAAGATTCATATCATTATTAGTAGATGCCGATCTTTGATCGGGCGAGCGGGGGTGCTCAAATGTATTCATGACCTTTCCTCTCTCGTACCTAAGTTCCCCAGCTGAGACAATCTTGGTGATGACGGACATGTGGTCTTTGGCACGAGTCATGGGTTTCTTAAATTTCCCCAAAATAAAATATTTAGGTGGCGACTCTGTATTTGGCAAAGCAGTCCATTTTTGATAATTTGATTCAAAATTGATTTTTCAAAAGATTTGCTGGAGTTAGACTCTTTAGTGTTTATTAATTTCACATTGCACTTGCGAGATTAGATTCAGAATCGCGAGAGTTCGAACTATAGGGCTTATTTCGACCTCTCGAAAGGGGGGCGCGAAAAAGTTGAGCTACAAACACGATTCAATCAGTGAGAATCTTGAATTAAGCTGACTTTTCACTTTTCTTGAAGGATTTTAGGTAAATCTTTAATAAAACTTGAGGAATTTAAATATTTTTAGGGTTAGAGCTCGCAAAGGGGTGCTAGAGAGAGAGAAAAGTTGGAAAAAGTGAGAAACAAAAGTGTTTGATTGACTTTTAAGTAAGCTATCCTGACTAGATCGCTCAAGTGAACTTTTCACCACTTGAGCAGTAAATGCAAGGTTCTAGAGTTTTGTAGAGCTACAATGAAAATATTGGGAGCTTAGATTTTACACTTGAATGACCACTTCATCGCTCGAGCGGTCTCGCCTATAAACATGCAAGATATTGAAGTTGCGCATCTACGCTCGAGCGACTGAATGACTACTCGAATGGTCACCCGAAACAAACTGCTACAACCTACCCTCCTTAAAGAATTTCATCCCCAAAATTTCGTAATTCCTATCAAAACAACTCCAACAATTCCCAAGAAAATGAATACTACAATAACAATAACTCCAATCATCACAACATCACCAATTGAAAACCAAAATCTAGTCAAAATTCTTGTCAAGACACACAAGTCTTTAAGGAATTAACACTTTCCATTACTCTTCTCCATAATTCAAGATGTCAAAAGCCCAAAACCACGTACTTGTGCATCTATGCATGGCTTGCATGTATTAAGGGCACATGTGCCCGCACTTGGGGGCTTGGTCATATGCCTGGCCGCAAAGGATTTACATGGCCATGCATGGGTCACACAACTGCACAAGCTATGTAAGCAGCTTATCCAGTCGCACAACCTATCGGTAGTGTTGAGTGAGTTTTAGCTCCGAATTGTTTGGAAGGCACAAGAAGAAAGCGATGGGCAACCCTAGGGTGACCTAAGACATTCTAGAACCTTCTCCTTCAACCTATATATAACCCCCCTCTGCTCCCCTCTTTGAGGGAAGTCAACTTTTTGCTAAGTGTTAAGAGTTTTAAGAAAGAAACATCAGTCCTCTTCACCCAAAACCCTTAGCTCCAAAATTTATAACCCTAGCAGCAACTCTTGACAAACCTAAAGTGCATTTAAGCTTTGAAAACGAAGCAACTAAAGTGAAACCGAAGCCTGAGGGAAGTTTCAAGCAAGAATTCTAAAGCATTTCTCATATTTTCTTACTCTTTTCTTGTGTTTTCTACAAAGAAGCGAGTAAGTTTACCATCCTTGATTTATTTCAGTAGTTTTTGGTCCCTTATTTCAGTTTAGGGTGTTAGTTTTACATGTTCACCATGTAGTCTCATAGTTTTGCATGCTTTTTCGTTTTATTTTGCATGTTTTGTTTGCGTCATATAAATAACATGTTTAGGTTATTGTAACTTTCATATTTGCACGTGTGAGGCCCTGTTTAAACAACATGCATATTAGTTTAGCATGTTTTATTTGTTATTTGACTTATTTGCATTAAATGATGTTAGTACCCTTAAATTGGGCCTAGGTTGCATATTTGTGTGTTTAGTAGCATGTTTAGGATCATCATACTTTCATTTATTCATATCATGCATAGTAAGACACTTGGCGGTGAAATCCAGTGAGTTTTCTCTTCTCGCATGTCATGTGCTTGTTTTTTGGTGCATTATTTTCAATAATCCAAGTCTACATGCCTTTTTTCACGCAAAATTGTGTTTTTTGAATGTTTTCATGAATGTTGCTTTGTTTAGATCTTGTTTATAGCCATTAAGAGTTAAAAAGTTGTTTTTGATCAAAAATATAATCGTTTTACAAAAATATGTGGATGTATTCAATGGATCTAAATTCAATGATACTTATTTATTCAATCGTTTAGTTTTAGGTTTAGGTTTAGTAATGATTTTTAGGGTTAATAATGAAGTGTGTGAAACCTTTAATCACTAAAATTACAAAATAGAGAGTTAGTAGAAGCCAATCTCTAGATTGGGCAAAAAGGAGTTATGACAACCCCGTCACGTGTTTTGCCTTTAATTCTTTAATTATACATGTGCTTATGTGTTTAGTGTGAATTTGAACGCTAATCATGTGATTAATGTGGGTTTTGGATGTATATCTGTTAACCATAGAGATATTTGTTGCGATTTTCTGTCATAATCTGAAATTGAAGACCTTAATGGCGTCAAAAACCGAAATTGATTGGTCTATTGTAATTGGCATAATTTTTAGAACCTAATGAGAAGTTTGATTAAAATTTGATTCGGAATGAATTAATTAGATTAAATTAATTAAATTAAGCTTTTGACTAATTAACTTGAGCTTTAAATACTTAGCTTAATCATTGATTAGTCAACTAAGGCCTCGTTTGGGAACAGGCTAATTAAGTAACTTTTTGGCTATTTGGCTAAAATGTGATGTAAAAAAAAACTAGTATGTTTGGAATGACTTTTTGGTTTTTTACGAAAAGATGTGCAAAAAGTAAAGAGAAAAGGGAATCTTTGACTTTTTGATATGGGTTGTTGGCTTTTTAGCTTTTTTAGTAACTTTTTGACTTTTTGGCTAAAATAGCCTCTTGCCAAACGAGGCCTAAGCTAATTAAGCCTATATATATGTTAAGAATGAGATTAGGCTCATTATTTTACACTCAAAAATCTGTTGACGACATTTTAGAAAAAGAGAAAGAGAGTTCAATTGTAGAGAGAGGAAGTGTTTGATTTGAAGATTTGGCATGGAGAATGTGGAATTGTGAAGTAAACTCAAGGTTGTTGCTAATTCAAACTTAATTGAAGACCTTAGGTAAGCTTTTGAGCCTTAATTTGGGAACTTAAGTTATCAACTTTGTGTATTCAAGAGATTATATAATTAAATGTAAGAAATGAGCTTAAGATGAAGAATTTAAAGTCAATTTATACATGCATACCCATAAAAGTGTAGAATCATCATTTTGATCATGTGTTTTATTACCCATGTTAAGTTTAGAAGTTGAATTGTACATGCATCCCTGAATCATGTTGTTTTAGAACTCAATTGCGTGTTTTTGAAGCTTTGGAAAAGAGTTTGGAAATAATTTTATATATACATGGAAGTTTTGGTTTCAAATATGGCAATTCATGATACTCTTGAGCTCATGGTTTCAAATTAAGTTCATACAAATGTATTTCCATGTATTCCTAAAGGTTTGATTCCAACATGCAAGCTTTTACATTTTAGACACTTGATTTGAAGTTCAAATTATGTTCAAATCATGTTCTCTTAGAGTCCATCTGTGCGATTAGTTAAGCTTACCCACATTGTGGTTGGGATCTATGATTTATTTCGGACATGCTCTATTGCCGAACTTTTATGATTGGCTCTGCATCGCAGTACGAGCACAAGTACGATATGTACTTCCGAATATTTTCATAGTTTTCTTCCTTAGTGCTTATTGCTTTATTTTCACTTTGTTTGGTGTAAGTTTTGGGTTGTTTGGCCTCTTGTAATTGTCGTTTTGGCTTTCTTAAATGACATATTTCTTCCAATCAAAAAAAAAATTATGTTCTGGAAATTCCAGAATTCGATCGCATCGCTCGAGCGAACAAGTTGTCGCTCAAGCGCACATCTCATTCATCCAGCAATTTTGTAGACATTTGCAGTTGGCTCAAGCAACTGAGTTACCACTCGAGCGACCGCCTTTTCATTTTTCACTTTGGCTCAAGCGAACATTGATACTAGATTTGGACCATCCAGTTTTTTGCAGACTACGTGGTTCGCTTGAGCGACCAATGTTGTATTCGAGCAAAGTGTCCTGTTTCAGCATATTTTGAAAATTCATGTTCTGTTCATAACTTTGTTCTCATTTCTTTTTGAGCACTTTTAGGCATGTATTGAGTATCCCAAATGATTTAAAGACTTAGAAATAAGCCTCAAAGAATTGAATAAGTTAATGAACGAATTGAATAAGCAATAAGATCCAATTTGTGTATGAATTATGTAGGTTCATTCGCGAAGCCAAATCAGCAACCAAATCATTGTAAGTAATATTTTAGTAAAGATATTTTATGCATCTTATTTTCTAAATGATTCCAATGTGGTAATTTTTCCAAATTTATGATTTTGTGTTATGAATGAGCCTTCTATTTGTCTGATTCGTAAAAGATTTGTAAATGTGATTGACAAGCATGAAAGTAGATGACGGACCTAAGGTTGTTCTGTATCTTTGATGAAATAGACCTAAGATTGTTTCGATTATCTGATTCTCTACATATCTGATAAGCCTGAACATCTGTTATGTGTTGACCCAATAGTCATTATACAGCTGTAACTAATTTAACCTGAGGTCATAATGCCCAAGATCATTCCGACAAGTATGATCAATTTTTCTCTATACCTCTGTATATGTTGGACCTAAGATCGTTCTGTCATATATTGGACCCAAGGTCGTTTCGTTATGATATGAAACTATTATGAGAATGATTTAATTCAAGCATTAGAACTCATTCATATAACCTCTTTACTCTGATGCTATTCCCTAGACTTTTGCTCACTCTGTTGTATATATGTATGTAGGTGAGTAGCGAGATGTCCAACCCTAGCCCTAATGAACTTGTGGAGGAATACCGAGTTTTTGTGGAGTCAGCCTAGGATGCCTCACAAAAGAGGCTTTTGTCTTTTAATTTTTTATTTTTTTTTGTTGGTCATGTTTGGCCATGTCTGTATATAACTTTTGGTTTGTATGCCAATGATATATGTATGATCTTAGACATGTAAGATCCTTTCATGTATGTAAGATGTGAGTTATTAATATATATATATATATATGAGAAGTTTTTGTTCATTTATACACAAACTCATTGAACAAATTTTATATTTCTACTTTCGCTTCTGGCTCTATATAATTAAATATGATTTAATTTCTGTCTGAGGCCGTAAGTAATCTCATGATTACTGATCGGTTATGATATTAACCTCTAGGGGCAGGTTCGGATCGTGACAGGAGTGCTTCATTCAATGATCTTCCTCTTTTGTACCTTAGTTCCCGAACCTTGATTATTTGGTTATGACGAATCAAGTCTCATACTTTGTTTTCATTGTTAATTTTTTTTTAATTTTCCTTAAAATTAAATGGCGATTCTCAAATGCAAATTAATATAACATTAGATGGAAACGCACCTTATACCTAAAAAGACACGACGTTCATAAGTAGTAATGGACTTTTAACCAATAAATATTTTTTTGACCAACAAATATCTTTGTGTCTCCATTAAAACCACCATTATCCTTAATGGCTTATAGGGGTGAGAATATAAATATATGATGAATGTTATCTATTTTAGATATAAAAAGGTTATTTAATTCCACGGTTTACATTAGGAAAAATTAGTCTAAGGTCCCTATCCCATTTTTAGTAATAGAAGAGGTCCACAATATTATTTTGTGATGTCTAAGGTCCCTCAACCCCAACACCCATATATCAGTGAAATTTGATTCTCTCAAATCAAACCGGTCTCTCCATTTCTTCTTTCTCTCTGCTCTTCTCTCTCCAACAAACTCTACCTCCATCGTAAAAGCATTGCGTTACTTACGAATGCTTCGAAGCCAGGAAAGCATATTCGTCCCAACTTGGACTGGAAGATCCGAAGCTGTTGGTGCACCCTTCTTCATTTGCCAAAAGTTCGGCTCAACAGTAAATTCCCAATTGATCAATAACCCTAAATGCGTCGAAGAATCATTGAGCAACAACGCAATCTTTTGAAGGAAATTGCCACTTTAGAGAAATATTCAAATGGGTCTTTTTGGGTTTTAAAGTCGAATTATCAACAATAATAAAGTGTTCAACCATGGATTCATTGTCGCAGAAGTGTTGAGTACTTCGTTGTAAAAGGTAGGCACAATCACTATGCCCAATTTAAAATCAAATTCAAACATGGTACACCACGTGAATGATAAAAAGTTATCAAAAGGTAGGCACAGTCATAGGAGTGAGTGGGGGTAGTTTGGTAAATGATCAGTGGCATGGGTTGTTGCCAAGCACGTGTTGGCTTTTGTCTCTTTTTAGCTGATTTAGCCTTTTTTTGTCCGTTAGTTGCTAAAATAGTCTCGATTTATCTTGCCAAACAAAGGCTTCAGCCTCGTTTGGGAACAGGCTAATTTAGTAACTTTTTGGCTATTTGGCTAAAAAGGTAGGTAAAAAAAACTTGTATGTTTGGGATGACTTTTTGGCTAATTACGAAAAGATGTGCAAAAAGTAGAGAGAAAAAAGAATCTTTGACTTTTTGGTATGAGTTGTTGGCTTTTTGACTAATTTAATAACTTTTTGGCTAATTAGCTAAAAAGGTAAGTCCCCAAACGGGGCCTTAATATAAGATACCTTAAAAAAATATCCCTTTTACATTACTAAGGGCATCCACAATGGGATGGCTAAAAAAGTGTATTAAGGTGTGTTATATGACAAAAAGTAATGGAAGTGGGGCTAAAAAATATTTGTTAAGATGTGTTAAAAGTTTGTTAATTTTAGAGAGTGAGTGGTGGTGCAATGGATGTGTTAAGGGGTGTGTTAAGATGTGTGTTAAATATATATATATGTACATAATAAATAAAATAAATAAATAATTTAGTTTAATCAAAAATTTCAAGCCTAAAATTAAATTTCAAATCTAAAAAAAAATCCCAACAAGTAAAAAAAAAAAAAAAATTTGCCGTTGACCAGTCAACCCGTAAGAACACAAACACACTTCCTTCCGCTAGCTAAAACTATCGCTGCAGATAACAAACAAGTTAACAACTGACAGCTTTAACATACATACTAGCAGCTCCACTGTGAGAGCAAAAACAAAAAATAATTAGCTAAAAAATAATAGCCGATACTAACACATGCTTTAACAGTTCCAATGTGAATGCCCTAATCAATTAAAGAAGAAAGGAATTAAAAACAAAAAGCGCAAAAAAGAGCACGAATAACAAGAAAAAGTAACCATCACATTCACCACCGGTTAGGTAGGAGTCCGGATCCTCTGCCGTGATTTCCTGCGGTGGTCCTAACCATGCTCTAAAACGACGTCGTTTTGGAGCTTTTTTTTTTTTTTTTTTATTTCCTCCCTGTGTTCCTTCTTCTTCTTCTCTCTCTAACCTTTCAAACATGCCTAGCTCGCACTGTCCCTTCAAAGTAAAGTCACTCTCTTTTTCTTCACAGCCTCTTCTCTCCCCCCCTCTCTCTCTCTTTCAATGCTTCTCCACCATTTTTAGCCGTTGCTTCTACTGCCTAAAATCCCAAAAAAACAGAACTCATTTCAGAGAGAGAGAGAGGAGAGAGAGAGAGAGTAAAGGTGGGTTACGTTGTGAAGAAAATCTTTAATATCTTTTAATTTTGTTTCCGTGCTTCTCTTGCTATATTAACTGCCCTGCCAGTCCCAGGTTCCAACTTTGAAGATATAGCAAATGGGTCAGTTTTATTTTATTTTTTTATTATCTCATTGATTGAATCAATCTTTTTGCAGAGATTACATGCCCTTTTGAGAGTGTTTCAAAGCTTTAAGTTTGACACTGGCAGACAAAGACCCAGATTTTTCTTCTCACAAGCTTCCTACAACCACCCAGATTTCAAAACAAATATTTGTTATTATTTGTTACCAAAATCAAGGTAAAAAGAAATCTCCAAAAAAATCCACAAAACACATAATCATCATCGGCCTCCCCCTCTTCATAGCCATCGAATCCGTGAGTTGAGAGCTAATTCTTTGTTGATGAAGGATGTGAGTTTCAAGTTGAATGCACGTCTATCTTAAATCTGGTTTTAGATATTGGTTCAGATCAAAAAGCTAATAAAGAGGTTAGAGAGAGATGAAAAAAAAGGAACACAGGGAGGAAATTAAAAAAAAAAAAATACTCCAAAACAACATCGTTCTAGAGCATGATAAGGATCAACGCAGGAAACCACGGCGGAAGATTCGGACTCGTTAGGTAGTTGAGACATCCGCCTGTTTCCATGTGTTCGAGAAAACACCCACTTCTCTCTCCGGCTTACTTAATACACGCCGCCGCCGCCGCTACCACCCTCCACCTTCCTCCCTCTCTCTCTCTCTCTCTCTCTCTCTCTCTCCATACACAAGCCACTGACCGATGGCTCACCTTCTCAACACCCCATTCATCCAATCCTCGCCGTCCCTCCGCCGTCACTCCTCCAGGCTTCCTCCCCCTTCTCTCACCACCACTACAAAAAAAAAAAACCACTAATTCAATCAAAGATCCGAGAGATCTTCATGCCAGCCCTAAGCTCGACAATGACGGAGTGCAAGATCGTGTCCTGGGTCAAGGCCGAAGGCGACAAGCTCTCCAAGGGCGAGTCCGACATGGACGTCGACACCTTCTACGACGGCTTCCTAGCCGCCATCATCGTCGACGAAGCCGCCGTCGCCTCCGCCATAGCCCTCCTCGCCGAGACCCAGTCCGAAATCGCCCAAGCCAAATCCAAGGCCACCACTTCTTCACCCTCTCCTCCTCCTTCTCCAGTTTCCGATTCCCCACCGGCAGTAGAGATCGCAGCAGCATCGAAAGCTCCGGCGGCGGAGGGTGGGAAGAGGATTGTGGCGTCGCCGTACGCGAATGTGGAATTGGGTGGTGTGGAGGGGAGTGGGCCGATGGGGAGGATTTGTCGCTAAGGATGTTGAGGCTTCCGCCGCCGCTGGTGGTGGTGCGAGCGGTGGCGTTGAGGCGGCGATGCCGAGTCCGGGGATTGAGTTGGGTTCGCTTGTTCAGTTTACGATAATGCAGAGTGCTGTTAGTAGAAACATGGGTGAGAGCCTTGCTGTTCCAACTTTCAGAGTTGGGTACTCTATCATAACTGATGCACTTGATGCTCTGTACAAGAAGGTAATGATTTTCCCAAGTTTAATTTTCATTCCTGGTTTTAGGAAGTGATAATTTTGATTGTGTTACTGAAATGCAATCCAGATTTTAAAAATTAGGAGATTTAGATTTGGAAGTTCAATGAAAGTTGGATAGGATGGCCCCTCACGGAAGGATTATGTTGCCCCCAATTTTTATGAAATACAAGATTCTTATTGACTAGTAAGAAACTAATTGTCACTTCGACAATTCCAGACATTTAAGGATTGTAAGTTCTGTTCTAGATTAAACAAAATAATTGAGATTTCATTTGCCTTGTTGTATGGTTAGGCTAACAAAACAAAAAAAAAGAAAGAAAGACAATTTCATTGGGATTCTCAAATTTTGAAGATATGATCCGAGTTAATAGGATGAACCAGATGAGTTCTCCATCATGAACTTTGTACTGCACACATCATTTACACAAGTTCTAGAAAGTAATGTAGGAGGGAATGAAGAGAGGAAAAATAGCCCTTTATGTTTAGATGAATGATAAGGAAATGAAATTAAAATCAGGGATCAGCCAACCAGCTTATTAAACAGAGAAAATTCAAACTGAAAAAGACAAATTATACATGTATGATGCATTTTGCTTATTGTGTTAATTTGGTTTTTGTAGTTTCAATTGTATCAATCTGATCCTTTAAAAAAAATTTATTTATATATTAGGTCAATTTAATCTAATTGATAACATCTGCTAAGAAATTGAATAGAAATTAAGGGCAAAATGATGCATTAAAAGGGAATAGAACATTTCAAATTGAACGCCGACCCCTCAATCATTTCGAGGAAAGCTAATAGACTATTATGTCCCTTAATTTCAATCCAATTTCTAAAGGGTGTTATCCAGTGACACAGTGAGAAAAATTTAAATGTAAAATTGATGCAATTAGAATTACAATGATCAAATTAATCAAATAAGGCAAACCACAGGACTACACATAATTTTTTAAAAGAAAATTGAAATTGCAGGCAACGATTTTGCTTTTATGTTTCTGATTCTGAAATCATGTGATGAATTATTATTTTTTTTAATATTCATATTTTTAATTCTTTATAATAATTATTTAGTGCTGTATTATCTATTTTTTAAAATTGATTTGCATTGTATAATTTGTAGATTAAGTTGAAGGGGGTGACAATGACAGCATTGCTAACAAAGGCAACTGCTCTTGCATTGGTTAAACATCCTGTTGTGAACTCTAGTTGTAGAGATGGTAAGAACTTTACATATGACAGCAGTATCAACATTGCAGTCGCAGTGGCAATTGATGATGGGTTGATTACGCCAGTGCTTCAAGATGCTGATAAGGTGAATTTTAAATCTGATATTGCTTATCTAGTCTCTTAGTTGCCCCTTTGGGTTTCTAGATTTGAGTTGTTATAGTGAAAAAGGGCTTGTTGCAACTCTTATTCTAGGTTGACATATGTTCCTTGTCAAGAAAATGGAAGGAGTTAGTTGATAAGGCCCGAGCCAAGCAGCTGCAACCCCATGAATACAGTACAGGTATGTAGTGGTATCTTTATATGCTCTGTTACTTATTTATTTATTTATTTGATAAATATTCTGTTTTTTATTTATATTTTCCACAATAGTTGATTCTTAATTGTTTCATGGATTTTTCCCAAACCCGATTAATCTCTACTTATATCATAAGTCCTTTTGGTGATGATATATTTCCTCGTCTCATTTTGTCTACTATTCAGTTTCTGCAAGGGCCACAATCCCCTAAATTGTGTTTTCAGGATTTTTGTATTTCTTGAACTTTTATAATTTGAAATAATAATGATATAAAAGAATATTTCATATTCACATCCATTAAGAGCTAATGCTTGAAATTGAGTAGTGCTATACAAATAAAAAATTTATACATAATAATGTGGCTCATTATGGACCATTCACTTCAAAGCAAAACACCATTGAAGATGCATTTATTAACAATAATTTTATTGCGACATCATTCTTGTGAATTTTTTGTATGATTTTATGTATGTATAGAGCATTGTTGTCAGTATCTTATGATTCACAATTCATATCTTACGATTCAATACCTTTCAGAAGGAAATCGATACTATCATCAATACGTATCTTAAATTAAATGTATCTTGCGATACATGTACGATACACGATACATAATGCGATATGTATGTTATATGAATAGTTAGATTTCTTTAGCAAATTTTGGGGGGGGGGGGGAAATTTATGTAAATTAATATTGTCAAAAATTTTCATTAACTTATTAAAAAAAAACTATTTTTTAGATGAGAATGGTACTTTTTAGTTTATTTCTTGACCTTTTTGACATATCTATTGTATGGTGTCGTGTAATGGGTTTAGGAATATTCTATTGTCCAAGAACAGACCGCCCTCTCTGTCCTCCTCTCCTTTCGTTATATTGTTTCCCTAGTGACCTTCCAAGGGCCCACTGTTTCCTCATGAGCTTTGGCCCCGTTCATGGACCCGCAATGTAGTCCATGGGATAACTGGTTCAAACGGCCTTTTAAGCCTAGTTTTATTCGGCTTTGGCCCGCTGGACTTAATATAGCCGACTTATCTGTGACCATGGATTCCGCGTGTTTCGCTGACTCGCACTGTGCCAGCCCATGACACGGTTTCATTTATTCGGCTACCACAATTGCCCCTTGAACATCCGATTAACATCTGTTATTCGGCATGGTCGGTTGAATATTTCGACAAATCTTGGAAGTCGGAAATACGGCGCACGCGTCTTTTGGTATTGATGTGTCAAATTAGTCGCAATTTGGGGTCATCATTGCTTCCCGCCCCTTCGTAATTTGATGTTCATTTAATGTGTTTTAAAAATCGTACGTATTGAATTTTGGCTCTTTCACATTCTTCATGCCGTTCTTCCTTCCTCACGACTCCTGTGTTTCCAACTTTGCTTCATATTGCTTCTTCACTTTGCTCTCTCATTCTGACCTGTAAGTCTCTCCCTCTCTTCATCTTTTGTTCATATTCCAATCCTTTTGTGCATTGTTATTTATCTTCTATCTTGTCTAGAATGGCAACTCATTTGAAAGCTCTCCTTTCTGAGGAGCTAGTCGCTGCCTTCCGTCGTCACTTTTCGATTCCTGACAACGTCCGCTTGTCCCTTGTGGCAGACAGTGTGGTTGACATGGAGAGGGATGATGCAAACACTATAATCTTCCCTCTCCTGTCAATCGCTGAGGGTGGGGTTCGTTTTCCCTTGCACCCCTTCCTTAGGACTGTTCCGCGCTACTGGGGTTTCATTCCCTCTCAACCCAATGTGAATTTGTACCGTATAGTCATGGGTTTAGTGGAACTAAACTGCCGACTAGGGCTTAACCTGGGAATTTTGGCGATTCGGCATTGCTATGTCTTGGCGAAGTCAACTGGTCGTCAGGGTCGTTATTTTTTTAGAGCCAAGGACATAGATCACCATTTGGTGACTATGCTCGCTAGCTCCAGAAAAAGAGTCGATGACGTCATGGTCGCCGTTCGAGGCAACTGAGAATTCAGCGAAGGAGAAGATCGCGAAGACCTTGTGTCGAGACGAAGGGCGAGCTAGGTGGCTAAATTTTTTTTAGTTTAGACGTTATATTCGGCTCCAAAAGATTACTAATCTAGTTTGTTTTTTGCAAGTAACGACTTAAAGGGAGTCCTTCCGTCGGCAGACCCAGCCGTTCTTAACTAGTCGAAGACGACCCTTAGATACAAAGGGTGGGCCAATCTACAAGGACAAGGACGCGTGACACACATTTTGCTGAGATACGACCCAACCTACGCAACCTTTTCGGCGGCAGATCATATTCCTGTGCTGAGAGAAGAGCAACATCTCACGGCACTCATATTCCCCAGCTTTATGAGCTTAAGGGACATCAGTCTTGAGGGTTCGAGCGCCGAAGAGGCTGAACCAGAGGGTCGTTTAGAAGAGGAGAGTTCAGATGCGGAAGACGCTGGACAGGGGATCCATTTGGAAGAAGAAGAGCTGAATAGAGAAGTTGAGTTGACTTTTGAGCAACTAGACCAAGGGGGCAGCGGCCAACCCGCTACTTCAGGCCGAGTGGAGATTGTTTCTCCAAAGGACATTTTTTCAGAATTAGGAGATTTGCCTGGAGCCGACTTTAAAGAAATGGTCGGTGAGTCGTTTGCCCAATTTCCCAGGAGAAGAAATGCAAAGAAGATGGTGGCACGTAGGAGAGCCAGTGGTGGAGGGAACTTAGAAACTCCCTCTCCGACGACCGTTGTAGCAATTCAAGAATTGATCGTGGCTGACGAAGTCCCCGCTCGTCAGCCGATGGAGACTTCGAGCTCTGATCAAATCGATCAAAAGGGGCAAAAAGTGCCCTGCTGAATATATTGCCGAATCGGCAAAAGAATCGGTTGACAAGCGGCAAAGGCTGGAGTCGTTTTCTCTGGATTTGGCTGAGCTGTTCGTCATCCAGCCAAGGATAAAAAATGCGCCGGTTCTGTCTAGTGGGTTGGCCATTAAAGATCCCGCTGTGGCCCTCAATGTGGCATTGGCACTTTCACTTCCGTCAGATAAGGCCGCGTTCCGTGCTGAGCCGGACGTCGTCTCTATTGCTTTGGCGGCGCAGTTGGCTATACTGGTAAGTGCATTGGGATGAATAGGTTCTGCCATTTTTTTGTTTATTTTTTTGTTTAATGTGGTTGCTATTTTACTTGTTCAAGCGGCAGGCAGGATAGCGGAGATCGGCCATTGTCACTACAATGTCGTAGAAAGACTCGGTGCGATCGAAGGTCAACTTCAAGATGAAAGAAACAAGGCTGCGGCTGCGATGGCCGATTTGAAAACGGTGACGGATAAGGCGGAGGCCGAAGCTAGGAGGGTGAAGACTGCAGCTGAAGAAAAGAAAGCCAGGAGCACCAAGGAGAGGGTTGCTAGCATGGATGGCGAGTTGAAGTTGGCCAAGGCGGAGAATTTAAGATTGATGGCAGAGTTGGAGGAGGCAAAGAAGGCCCGAGAGCGAGCGGAGGCGGATGCAGCCAAAGCGTTTGATGCCGGCGAACTTCAAGCCAAAGGATTATATGCCGACAAAGCATTGAAGTTCAAAAACCGAGGCTTCAAGCATGGTTGGCTTAAAGCTTTGGTGGCTGCCAAAGTGACTCTTGATCTGCCGATTCCGTACGAGTAGCTGGAGGTTGAACCTCTGGAATCGGACCCAGAGGATTTTGAAGATGTTTAACAAGTGTGTTTATTTTTGCTTTTTATTTGTAGTTGTTAATATAGTATCAGTAATGTTTTTGTATTTAGGGCGGTTTTCATTGATAAAATAATACTTTGCTTGTATTCAGCTTATGAATGAAAAGTGCCAGTTATAAGAAGTGATGTGTGCATACAAATAAAATTATAGCAATGGTTTGTGTTTGAAATTATTGTAATGAACTTATTTGTGATGCTCAAAGCAAAAAATGAACTGCGGCAAATGGTCAAATGGGGCAGTAGAGTAATTCGGCCAAATATGGATGAGCCGAGTATATGAAATATCTGCCCTTGCCCCAATTGAGCATGAAGTTTCAGCCGAGTACAAAACATGGCCTTCATGATCAAGTGGGGCAGAAGAATAATTTGGCCATCTATGGATGAGCCGAGTAGATGAATGTTAATGTATATAATCTGATAGTGGCAATGTAGTGGACATATATAATATGTATAATATGATAGTGGTAGATAGTGGAAATATATAGTGGTAGATAGTGAAAATATATAATATGTAAGTGGTATATAATGGGTTTAATGGGTTATGATGATGTTTGTAATATCTCCTATATAAGGAGTGTCATTTGGTCTTGTAAAATGAGGAAATTGTATATCAATCAATAATATCTATACATTAATTTCCTACATGGTATCAGAGCGGGTTTAGCACCTAGTATTTTCGCTTCACCGGCGGGCGGCAACCTCGCCTTGGCCGCCCGCCGGACCTCTACACATACCGCTGCCACAAATTTCACAGCAAATCAAGCTCTTGGGTCTTCCCTATATTTTCCCGAGAAAATTTTCTTGGGTCTTCCCTATATTTCTGGAACTCTGTCACCATCAATTACTAAATTGAAGTTTCTGGTTAGCTTGGAATTACAGGATAACAATCTATCAGGTGCGTTACCTGATTATCTTGGCAGTATGGAGCACCTACAATACCTGAATCTTTCGCACAATAATTTTAATGGTTCCATACCAACTTCTTGGGGCGAACTCTCCAGCCTAAAGAATCTGGATCTTTCATCCAATATGGTAACTGGAAGAATCCCAACACAGTTGTTTTCCTTGCCAACATTCAATTATACAGGAACTCTTCTTTCTTGTGGGTCTAGCTTGCAGCAACCTTGTGTTTCGAGTTCCCCAGTTCCAGTTTCTTCCAGGAAATCAAGACTTGAAATTGTTATTTCTGGTGTGAGCTGTGGTGCATTCATTCTCCTGTCACTTGGGGCTATCTTTATGTACCGATACCATAATAGACTCAGGCATGATCTATTTGTAGATGTTGCTGGTGAAGATGAATGCAAATTTTCCTTTGGCCAACTAAGAAGATTTTCCTTGCGTGAAGTCCAACTTGCTACTGACAATTTCAGTGAGATCAACATAATTGGACAAGGAGGCTTTGGAAAAGTTTACAAAGGTGATCTTTCAGACAACACAAGAGTTGCTGTGAAACATCTCACAGATTATCACAGTCCTGGTGGAGAGGCTGCATTCTTAAGGGAAGTTCAATTGATAAGCATTGCAGTTCACAAAAATCTTCTCCGTTTGATTTCAAAATAAATTATTTTTATTTATTTTCTCCAAATCATTTTTCATCTTTTTCAAATACCCATTCTACAATAATCAATATTTTTTTGCAGGAGCACTACCCCCAACTTTATTTTGCATCATCCACCTCATACTGATCTTTTCATATAACCCATTCACAAATTTTTTTATCTATTTTTTTATTTTATTTTCTTTTTGTTCTTAAACAAAACACCAAAAATATTTCACCAACTTGTCATTTCTTCATGCCGGGATCAAACCCGATCACCATTTTACATATAAAAAAAAAAAAAAACAAACAATCTCCAACCACAACCTACTACCACCACAACAAAAACCGGCCTCACTTCTTCGCCTCTTCAGTTGTTCTCTTCTTCTTGCCTTTGTCTTGGGCGTCCCTTGCCGGTGCTGCCTCCGTGTTTCCCACGCCGCCGAGCACGTTCACTTCCCGTTGCTCCTCAACTGTCACATATGGCGGACCTCCAAATCTGAGCATCACGGTGGCCTTCCGCTTCAGTTCCTTATTTTCTGCCTTCAGCCCACATATCTCTGCTCGGGCATCCTTATACATGCCCTGGAGTAGAGCCAGTTGGGCGTTTAACTGCTGCACCTCATTTGTCCTACTCTGAAGCCGGTGCGACAGGTTTGAGACCGCAGTCATGGTCTCAACACATGACTTCAGTGTGTAATAATTCGCCTCAATATCCGATTGTGCAGCCATTCTTTGCTCCACAGACAGCATCGGAAAGTTCAAAGGCGCAAAACCAGGGGTGCTTGGTTGCGGTTCAAGGGCACTTGCCCCGGCCATCTCTCTTGTGGACTTGTTGAGGTCGGGAAAGAGAGTGAGACCACGGGACGAAGAGGCTATGTTCTGGGTAGCTGAACGGGAAGAAGAGGCCATATTCAGAGTTGGTTGGAGAGTGTTTCAGAGATAACAGCTCTTAGAGAACGAAGAGTCTGTTTTTCAAAAGTTTTTCAGCTGGTTTGTTATGCATCAGCGGCAGCCTCGCCTTGGTTTAAATAGGCAAGGCAGACACGCGCCTTACGCGCCTCTCAACGCCAGACGACAAATCGGCGTGCCTTTTGATGGCTGTCGGGCACATCTTTTGATGGCACGCCTTTTGATAAGATTGGGCACGCCTTTTGAGGGTCCGACAAGACTCTGTAAACTGTCCCGACATTGATTCCGGTTAGCTCCTATATGGGTCCGACAAGACTCTGTAAACTGTCCCGACTTTGATTCCGGTTAGCTTCTTATATGGGTCCGACAAGACTCGGTAAACTGTCCCGACATTGATTCCGGTTAGCTCCTATATGGGTCCGACAAGACTCTGTAAACTGTTCCGACATTGCTTTCGGTTCTCTACTACAATGGTTCGACACAGCCATATAGTGTCTTCTACAACGGTCCAACATGACCCCGTAAAATGTCTCCTACATGGGTCCAGCAAGACTCCGTAAATTGTATTCTACATCGGTCCGACATGACCCCGTAAACTGTTTTCTACAACGGTTCGACATGACCCCGTAAACTGTTTTCTACATCGGTCCTACATGACCTCGTAAACTGTTTTCTACAACGGTCCGACATGACCCCGTAAACTGTTTTCTACATCGGTCCGATATGACCCCATAAACTATCTTCTACAACGGTCCGACATGACCCCATAAACTGTCTTCTACATCGGTCTGCCATAACCATACGGTCTTCTACAACGGTCTGACATGACCATACAGTGTCTCCTATCCACTTTTATTTTATTTGTCAGATTATTTTCCTGTTTTGTTACTCTCTCCAAACTCAAGTTGGTTAGTTTCTAACCCCCTTGAGTTTGAGGGGGGCTATTAATGTATATAATCTGATAGTGGCAATGTAGTGGACATATATAATATGTATAATATGATAGTGGTAGATAGTGGAAATATATAGTGGTAGATAGTGGAAATATATAATATGTAAGTGGTATATAATGGGTTTAATGGGTTATGATGATATTTGTAATATCTCCTATATAAGGAGTGTCATTTGGTCTTGTAAAATGAGGAAATTGTATATCAATCAATAATATTTATACATTAATTTCCTACAATGAAATATTTGCCCTGCCCCCAATTGAACATGAAGTTTTAGCCGAGTACAAAACATGGCCTCCATGATCAAGTGGGGCAAAAGAATAATTCGGCCATCTATGGATGAGCCGAGTAGATGAAATATCTGCCCTTGTTCCAATTGAGCATGATTTTTCAATTGAGTACAAAACATGGCCTCCATGATCAAGTGAGGCAGAAGAATAATTCGGACATCTATGGATGAGCCGAGTATATGAAATATCTAATGCAATCTGCCCTTGCCCCAATTTCAGCCGAGTACAAAACATGGCCTCCATGATCAAGTGGGGCAGAAGAATAATTCGGCCATCTATGGATGAGCCGAGTATATTAAATATCTGATGAAATCTCCCCTTGCCCCAATTGAGCATGAAGTTTCGGCCGAGTATATAACACGGTCTCCATGATCTAGTAGGGCAACAGAATAATTCGGCCATATAAGATTTAATTTGGCTGATTAACAGTGGCGACAGTGGCGACCGTGAGCGCATCGTTAGCGGTGCACGTTGTAATTAATGAAGGGGGCGTCATTAAATAACCCTTGCACAACCCATAAAAGGGGTATCCAGTCTCAGTGAGCAGCGAGTCAAGGGAGAGATGCGAAAGCATCTGCGCAATTACTACAGTGTGAGCATATGTCTGGCAGATTATTTTTCAACAGCAAAGGTGAAGGAAAGAGTTTAGCAGAGCTGGACGCAGAAATGGATCGTGGAACAGCTTCTCGTGCGAATACTGTGGTGTCGGAGGAACGAGGAAGACGACATTCACCCCATCGACGAAGCAGGTCTCCAAGGAGGAGCGAAGTAGAGAAATCGCCCAGAGGTGGGTCTCAACAAAAAGGCAACGACAAGGCAGCAAGTGCACGGGCGTCCGTTCGACAGGAGTTGAGCAGACCGCCATGCCCTCTTAGTTTTGCTATGTTTGTTGGCAATAAGCCTATGACTGAAGCAGATTTGATCATTTACGATCCCAATATAGTGATGGACTTTACTCGTCAAATATTTTCACCTGAGGTACAACAATCTATGATCGGGCGGAGCGATTATGAGGTGTTTAGAGACGGAGTCCATGGGTTGATCAAGTGACTCTATTGTGCATACGAGACTGCCATGCGACTGCGAGCCGCTCAAAAAGAAATTGTTCAAAAAGAGGGGCGGATTCGAGATTTGGAACATTGCGCCGAGAAGGCGGAGAGCGAAATACGCAAAGCTAGGGCTGCCGAGAAGATGCCCGTAAGGTCGGCGAATATGGCTGTCACCGATAGAGTAAACCAGCATCTGATAGACCATGCCATAGCTGATCGAGACATGACTACCATATTTGCCAAAGAAGCCATTTGATCCCGTGTGTATAAGGAAGGCTTTTTTGACGATCGGAAAGTCGGTATTGAGAAAACCAAGGAAAAATTGGCCGACGATGTTTGTCGTTGCGAGAACCGTGGTTTCAAACACGGATGGCTCAAGGCTCTTCGGGCCGCAGGTATTGACGACTCTTCGCCCATATACCAAAGTTACAAACTTCCGTTCAAAGCATATGATGCCGAGAAGACTGATGATGAAGAGGAGGCGAACGATAAGGATGCAATAGTTTAGTATTCTCTTGTAATTTTAATGTCTTGTGCCGTTTGTTCTAATAAAACTCGAATTACTTTAGTACCAAGCGTTTGTTTCTTTCATTCAATACGATGTCACTTGTATTATCTTTTATAATTAGTTCGAAAAAATCAAATCGTCCATGACATATTATTCGGCTGATCGTGACGTGCACGAGTGGCGCTTCGAATTCAGAGTCTTTTATCCAATAGTGCGAAGCGCAAAGGACGCTCCGAATTCGGAGGCTTATTCGGCCGATCGTGACCTACACGAAGGGGTGTTTCGAATTCGGAGTCTTTTATATTAGCCAATAGTGCCAAGCACAAAGGATGCTTCAAATTCGGAGGCTTATTCAGCCGATCGTGACGTGCACGAGGGGCGCTTCGGATTCAGAGTCTTTTAACCAATAGTGCCAAACACAAAGGACGCTTCGAATTCAGAGGCTTATTCGGCTGATCGTGACTTGTACGAAGGGTGCTCTGAATTTTGAGTCTTTTATATTGGCCAATTGTGCCAAGCACAAAGGGCGCTCCGAATTCAGAAGCTTATTCGGCTGATCGTGAACTACACGAGGGGCGCTCCGAATTCGGAGTCTTTTATATTGGCCAATTGTGCCAAGCACAAAGGGCGCTCCAAATTCGGAGGCTTATTCGGCCGATCGTAAACTGCACGAGGGGCGCTCCGAATTCGGAGTCTTTTATATTGGCTAATTGTGCCAAGCACAAAGGGCGCTCCGAATTCGGAGGCTTATTCGACCGATTGTGAACTAGATGAGGGGCGCTCCGAATATGGAATCTTTTATATTGGCCAATTATGCCAAGCATAAAGGGCACCCTGAATTCGGAAGCTTATTTGGCCGATCGTGATCTGCACGGGGGGCGCTCTGAATTCGGTGTCTTTTATATTGGCCAATTGTGCTAAGCACAAAGGGCGCTCTGAATTCGGAGGCTTATTCGGCCGATCGTGACCTGCACGAGGGGCGCTTTGAATTCGGAGTCTTTTATATTGGCCAATTGTGCCAAGCACAAAGGGCACTCTGAATTCAGAGTCTTTTATATTGGCTAATTGTGCTAAGCACAAAGGGTGCTCCGAATTTAGAGGTTTATTCGGTCGATCATGAACTGTACGAGAGGCGCTCCGAATTCAGAGTCTTTTATATTGGCCAATTGTGCCAAGCACAAAGGGCGCTCCAAATTCGGAGGCTTATTCGGCCGATCGTGACCTGCACGAGGGGCGCTCTGAATTCGGAGTCTTATATTGGCCAATTGTGCCAAGCACAAAGGGCGCTCCGAATTCGGAGGCTTATTTGGCCGATCGTGAACTACACGAGGGGGGCTTTGAATTCGGAGTCTTTTATATTGGCTAATTGTGCCAAGCACAGAGGGTGCTCCGAATTTGGAAGCTTATTCGGCCGATCGTGACCTGCACGAGGGGCGCTCCGAATTTGAAGTCTTTTATATTGGCCAATTGCCAAGCACAAATGGCGCTCTGAATTCGGAGACTTATTCGGCCGATCGTGACCTGCACGAGGGGCGCTCCGAATTCGGAGTCTTTTATATTGGCCAATTGTGCCAAGCACAAAGGGCGCTCTGAATTCGGAGGCTTATTCGGGCGATCATGAACTACACGAGGGGCACTCCGAATTCAGAGTCTTTTATATTAGCTGTTGAATGTAACAATTCCTACACCTACTCCACTATAGTTAGTGACAATTCCTACACCTACTCCACTATAGTTAGTGCACCATAGTTAGTGCTCTATTACCATTATACCTACTCCATTTAGGTTAATGCTCCATTAATTTAGTTTAGTGCTCCACTAATTTGATTACTCCATTGTATCCCATTCTCTCTATAAAAGAGAGTTCATTCTCTCCATTGTAATATATCAATCAATCAATATTATCAATACATTAATTGCCTACATGGTATCAGAGCTATAGGTTAAGCTCCTAGTGTTCTTCGCCTTCTAGCGGGCGGCAACCTTTCCTTGGCCGCCCGCCGGACCTCAACCTATTCCGCTTGTATTTCTACACATACCTTCTTCCATAGCTGAGCTCTTACCCCTCATTTCAGCCTCTGTAGATCGCAAAGCAAACAGCAGTAGCAGCGTTACAACTCCATCATCATCATCTATGGTGCATGGGCCACAGTTGCTCGTTTTCGAACAAGCAGCCCACTTCTCTCTCCCATCTCTTAACCTAGCCTTCATTGCTAGGATTATTCAGCCTTCATAACTGATTCACTGTGGCCTTCATTGCCATTCGGAATTTCTGTTATATTCCTCTGATTCTTGCTGCCCACTGATTCCTTCATTAAATCATGTCTGAGGTTACAGATGCATCTTTCTTCATCCCCAAGCCTGGTAAACCAACCGATCTTTCAAGGGTGCGTATTAGAAACACAAACAACTGACAATGTGGATCACAGTTGTCGGGCTTCAACTTTCTTCTTCTGCCAGAGCCTATCAACAGCACTGTCAGCATCTCCCTGGGCACGAACGAATCCACAGAGCGCAAAAGTGGTGAATTGACCAGTATAACTGCCAGCCTCATCCAAATGCCCAACGTTAATTTGGACAGATGCATGGTCCTTAGCAGTGATCAGCCTATTCGTGGCAGAACACTTCCTGGGGATGTAAAGATCCATGTTCTGTCCCTCCTCATTCTGCATCTTGGCAAGATTAGTTCAAAAGCCAACAACTTTGCAAAGGTATGGGGGCACCCCTTGCCACTGTGGCAGCCTTTAATGCTCTCCTATTTACAGTGAGAGGGCAAATGGAATCTTTATTGAGATCTGAACCTGGTGCGCCTCTTACCGTCAATTAGCAGATAATTGCTGGGGCTGGGGCTGGGGCTGGAGTTGCTGTTTCTTTTTTTGGCTTGCCCCACTGAATTGATCAAGTGCAGGTTGCAAGCACAGAGTGCTCTAGCAGATTCTGGTTCAGCTGCCGTGGCAGTGAAGTATTCTGATTCAGCTGGTTCAGGTTGCAAGCACAGAGTGCTCTACCCTCTTTTCTAAACAATATCTTTCACTTTCCTTTTTTTTTTCTAATTAATATTTGTCTACCACTTTCCAACCCATCATCCTCCACTCACCCACACCATTATCATCATCATTCCATCAATAATATATATATATATATATTTTATACCAAAAAAAAAAAAATCAACATTCACTCCACTTGAATTTTCTGCTCAGTCTTAGTGTCATCCATACCATACAGATTTGCACAACATACTTGTTTTATTCATATCCGGGACCAACCCCGATCACAATTCTACAAAAAAAAAAAAAAAAAAAAAAAAAACAAAACAAAACAACCACAACTCATAACCACCACAAAAACCGGCCTTATTTTTTCGCCTCTTCAGCTGTTCTCTTCTTTTTGCCTTTGTCTTGGGCGTCCCTTGCTGGTGCTGCCTCCGTGTTTCCCATGCCGCCGAGCACGTTCACTTCCCGTTGCTCCTCAACTGTCACATATGGCGGCCCTCCAAATCTGAGCATAACGGTGGCCTTCCGCTTCAGTTCCTTGTTTTCTGCCTTCAGCACACATATCTCTGCTCGGGCATCCGTATACATGCGCTGGAGCAGAGCCAGTTGGGCTTTTACCTGCTGCACCTCAGTTGTTCTACTCTGAAGCCGGTGCGACAGGTTGTTGACCGCAGTCATGGTCTCAACACATGACCTTAATGTATAATAATTGGCCTCAATATCAGATTGAGCAGCCATTATCTGCTCAACTGCCACCATCGGATAGTTCAACGGCGCAAAACCAGGGGGACTTGGTCCAGGGGCGATTGGTTGCGGTTCCAGGGCAACTGCCCCGGTTATCTCTCTTGTGCACTCATTGAGGTCGGGAAAGAGAGTGAGACCCCAGGAAGAAGAGGCTATGTTTTGGGTAGCGGAACGGGAAGAAGAAGCCATTTTCTGGGCAGAAGTGTTACAGAGTATCTCTCTCAGCAAAATGAAGAGGTTTTCAGAGGTTTTTTCAGCAGATGTTTTGTTCTGCATAAACTGCAGCCTCGCCTTGGTATAAATAGGCAAGGCAGACACGCGTATCACGCGCCTCTCAACGCCAGACGACAAATCGGCGCGCCTTTTGATGGCTCGACTTTTGATGGCTGTCGGGCACGTCTTTTGATGGCACGCCTTTTGATGGCACGTCTTTTGATGGCACGTCTTTTGATAAGATTGGGCACGCCTTTTAAGGGTCCGACAAGACTCGGTAAACTGTCCCGACATTGATTCCGGTTAGCTCTTATATGGGTCCGACAAGACTCGGTAAACTGTTCCGACATTGATTCCGGTTAGCTCCTATATGGGTCCGACAAGACTCGGTAAACTGTCCCGACTTTTATTCCGGTTCGCTTCTATATGGGTCCGACAAGACTCTGTAAACTGTTCCGACATTGCTTTCGGTTCTCTGCTACAACGGTTCGACACAGCCATATAGTGTCTTCTACAACGGTCTAACATGACCCCGTAAACTGTCTCCTACATGGGTCCAGCAAGACTCCGTAAACTGTTTTTTACAACGGTCCGACATGACCCCGTAAACTGTTTTCTACATCGGTCCGACAAGACCCCGTAAACTGTTTTCTACAACGGTCCGACATGACTCCATAAACTGTTTTCTACATCGGTCCGATATGACCCCATAAACTATCTTCTACAACGGTCCGACATGACCCCATAAACTGTCTTCTACAACGGTCTGACACGACCATACAGTGTCTCCTATCTACTTTTATTTGTCCGATTATTTTTTCTGTTTTGTTACTCTCTCCAAACTCAAGTTGGTTAGTTCCTAACCCCCTTGAGTTTGAGGGGGGCTGTTGAATGTAACAATTCCTACACCTACTCCACTATAGTTAGTGACAATTCCTACACCTACTCCACTATAGTTAGTGCACCATAGTTAGTGCTCTATTACCATTATACCTACTCCATTTAGGTTAATGCTCCATTAATTTAGTTTAGTGCTCCACTAATTTGATTACTCCATTGTATCCCATTCTCTCTATAAAAGAGAGTTCATTCTCTCCATTGTAATATATCAATCAATCAATATTATCAATACATTAATTGCCTACATTAGCTAATTGTGCCAAGCATAAAGGGCGCTTTGAATTCGGAGGCTTATTCGGCCGATCGTGACCTGTACAAGGGGTGTTCCGAATTCAGAGTTTTATTTAGAATAAGTCAAGCAGATATGAGCTACGAAGATTCGTCGAACTATAAAAGATACATTTGTGGAAAAGACTTGATTCATTGATGAACTGTAAAGATACATTTGTGGAAAAGAAACTGAGTCATTATATCATTACAAAAAGTTGGTTTCGATGCCGTTTAATGGTAGAATTTGAGCAAGTGGGTCGCGTTCCATAGTCGGGGAAGCTTATTGCCCGCCATATCTGAGAGCCGATATGCTCCTACCCCCGACTTGGTAAGGACCGTTCCAGTTGGAGCCCAGTTTGTCGTCTGCCGGATTTTTGGTAGCAGGAAGTACCTTCTTAAGAACCAGTTCGCTTGGGGTGTATCGGCGTTGCTGCATGCGCTGGTTATACGATTTGGCGAGCTGCTGCTGGTATCATGCCATATGCATAAAAGCTCGATCACGACACTCTTCAATCAGATTGATGTCCAAGGCCAACATCATATCATTTTACCCCGAGTCAAATGCCTTCAATCTTAAAGTAGGCAAGCTGATTTTGAGAGGAATAATGGCTTCTGTACCAAAACACAAGGCAAATGGAGTTTCGCTGATAGGTCGCCTTGGCGTTGTGCGATGAGCCCACAATACACTGGGCAGTTCTTCAACCGACTTCCCTTTGGCCTTTTCTAGGCGCCTCTTGATTCCATCTAGGATCACTCTATTGGTGGCCTCAGCTTGGCTGTTGCTCTACGGGTAAGCTGGTGAGGAGAAGTATGGTCGTATACCGTATGTGCCGCACAATTCGCGATAGACACAACAGTCAAATTGGGTGCCGTTGTCGGAAATAAGTGCTCGTGGTATGCCAAATTGTGTTATAATGTTTCTCCACACGAAGCGTCTTACGTCTGTATCTCAGATATGTGTCAATGGTTCCGCCTTAACCCACTTTGTGAAATAATCCGTTGCAACAATCAGGAACCGTTTATTCCTTGGTGCTCTTGGGAGTGGTCCAACAATGTTCAGTCCCCATTGGGCAAAAGGCCAAGGGCTAGTGACAGCATTCAATTCTGCCGCGGGCAAATGAGTCAAGGGGGAGAATTTTTGGCATTGTTCGCATTTTTTTACGTAATTCTCTGCGTTGGTTCGCATGGTGGGCCAATAATACCCTTGGGTTACGGCTTGGTGGGCCAGTGAACGTCCTCCACAATGGGCGCCGCAACTGCCCTCATGTATCTTGGCTAAAAGCTTCTTCACTAGGTCTGGATGCACACACTCCAAATATGGCCCTGAAAGAGACTTCTTGTAGAGCTTCCCATTGGGATCTAAATAATAGCATAGGGCTTCATTTCGTAGCTTATGGGCCTCTTTCTTATCTGTTGGAAGCCATTCCAAGGACAGAAATGCGGCAATGAGGTCCATCCAGCTCGGCTCCAAATCAATGACGTTAACACTGGCGTGTTCAAGGTGGTTGGTACTCGGCTCGGGGATGAATCCCATCTCAATGGTTCGTTTGATTTCCGAATTGATGGCGGAGGCCAGGCAGGCAAGAGCATTTGCATGGGTATTTTGATCGCGGGTGATCTGATTCAGCTCATGGAAATCGAACTGTACGAGTAGTGAATTTGCCGTTTTTACGTAAGCAGCCATTCGGTCGTCCTTAGTTGCATGCTACTCCTTCAGTTGATTGATGACCAGCTTTGAATCGCAGAAGACTTGTAGGCGTTTGGCACCTAAACAAAGTGTGTTACGGAGGCCAACTAGCAGAGCCTCGTATTCGGCCTCGTTATTTGAAGCATAAAAACTAAGTTTCACCGCTTGCTCGATTATTGCGCCCTCGGGGGTCATAATCACAACTCCTGCCTCGCTACCACATTTGTTGGAAGAACCATCGTAGTACATTTGCCAAATATCTCCGACATACATTCGCCACTTCTATTGGGGTTGGACGGCAGGCTGCGCCGGTTCAAAATTGGCATGACAACTTGTGAACTCGGCAACGAAGTCGGCCAGAATTTGACCTTTAATAGCCGTTCTGGAAGAGAATTGGATGTCGTACTGGCTGAGTTCTAAGGCCCATTTCAAAACGCACCCTGACGATTCTGCGCTGCGAAGTACTGTCCGGAGAGGGTAGTCCGTCAGCACAGTTATGGTATGGGCTTGGAAGTAGTGCATTAATTTTCTGGCGGCCACCACGAGGGCCAGAATTAGCTTTTCCAATGGTAAATACTATGTTTCGATAGCCACCATTGCCTTGCTGACATAGAAAATAGGCTTTTGCTTACCTAGCTCTTCTTTCAGCATTACGGCGCTAACCGCCCGATCCGATACCGCGAGGTACAGGATGAGTGGGTCGTCCGGCGATGGAGTTGTTAAAAGCGGTGTCGAACGGAGATAAGCTTTCAATCCGTCGAGGGCAGTTTGGCATTCGGGGGTCCACTGGAATGCCTTTCCCTGTCGAAGCGTGTGAAAGAACAGCTGACATCGGTCTGAAGAACGGCTGATGAATCTATTGAGGGCTGCGGCCATTCCCATTAACTTCTGCACTTCTTTGGCCGATTGAGGTGAGTCGAGTTCCATGATTGCCGTAATCTACTTCGGGTTGGCTTCTATTCCATGATGGTTCACAATATAGCCAAGGAATGTGCCAGAGCCAATGCCGAATGCACATTTTGAGGTGTTAAGTTTCATCCTATATTTCCGGAGAATATCGAAGGTTGTGGACAAGTTGGCCAGGTGGGTATGCTTTGCTTTAGACTTTACCACCATGTCATCAATATACACTTCCATAGTATAGCCGAGTTGCTTTTTAAACCTTGTAGTGACAAGCCTTTGGTAAGTTGCTTTGGCATTCTTCTGGCCGCAAGGCATGACCTTATAGCAATAAGTGCCTCTCGGGGTGAGGAATGCCCTTTTTTCCTGGTCGTCGGGATGCATGGCGATTTGGTGATAACCCCTATAGGCGTCCAGGAAACTCATACGTTGATGATGAGAAATTGCGTCAACCAGTTGGTCAATTCTGGAGAGGGGGAAACAACCTTAGAGCAGACTTTATTGAGGTCTATGAAATCCATGCCGATATGACAAGACCCGTTTTTCTTCTTGACGACAACTGTATTGGATAGCCAGGTGGGGTAATTTACTTCGTGGATCGCACCGGCTTCTAGAAGCTTGTTGACTTCGGCAACAATGGCTAAATTATGTTCGGCTGCGGATCGGTGGCTCTTCTGGATGACAGGCTTAACAATTAGGTCTACATACAAATGGTGTTGTGCCATGCTTAGGTCTACACCTGGTATCTTGTAAGGCGTCCAGGCGAACACATCAATATTGCCAAGAAGGAATGAAATCAACTCTTGGTGGTCATTGGCATTGAGACATGTGCCGATCAGGAAGAACTTGTCTAGTTCATTTGCAAGCCCGATCCGATCAAGATCCTCAGTCGCCTTATCGGTGTGAAGTTTCCCAACGTCCTCAAGGTTTTCTCGGTCCGAAATTTCAATCGAATTTACTTCCATTGCCTTTGGTTTTTGACTAAAGCTGTAAGGTAGCACTTCTACGCCAACTTCTAAGAGCCGTGAATCTGCACAATGCCGTGTTGTGTTGGGAAGCGAAGTAGCTGATGGTAAGTACTTGGTATGGCCTGCATTGTGTGCAACCAAGTTCTTCCCATGATCAAGTTGTATGGCAATGGAAGTTTTACGACCAAAAACTCCACATCGAGTGTCCTAATGCCTACACGCACTACAACTCTGACCTTGCCTAGAGGGTATTTGGGATTGGTGTTGAAGCCAAACAGGGGGTACTTTGTCGGCATGAGGTCTGATGTTGTGAAGCCGAGTTTAAGAAAAGTCTTGGTAGTACATTATCTCTGATGTGCTCTCTGATGTGCTCCCCTGATCTATCAAAATGCGTTCAACAACAAATTTGTTAACGCATAACTCGATAACTAGAGGATCATCATGGGGAAGGACCAACCCTTCGAGATCTGTGTCGTCGAAGCTAATCTTGCCAGTTGAATGAGGCCATTTGGCTAGTGTGAGCGGCTTAGATAGGCATGGTTGAGTTTGTTGAGATTGAATCGCATGGACGCTATTTGGTGATGGAAGACTATAAATCATATGAATTACTCCCAGTGGTGGTGACTCCGGGCGTAAGGCTATTGCGTTGGGGGTGTGTTGACCTTTCATGGGAGGAATTGACCCAGTCGGCCATCTTGCACCAACTCTTCGAGATGATCTTTCAAGGCGTAGCAGCTGTTGGTTTCGTGCCCATGATCTTTGTGGTAATCACACCGTCGATCCTTTAGCCTTGCGTCGGGGGGCCTAATCATCCTGGTCGACCATTTAAAGAAGGTAAGTGTTGAACTTTGGGTAGTATTTTGCTAATCGGCTCAGTCAACTCGGTATATTTCTGGTCAAACCACCTGGGACGCTTGCTCTCCACCTGATATTGTTCGTTCAATTGGCATGAACGCTAGTCACTCGATCAGCGACTGTCTTGGTGACTTTCTAGTTTTGGCCTACTTCATGGTTCAGGGCTCTCTTACAATGGAACTACGCTTATCAACTACACCAAAGTTGGTGCCGCCGTCTCCATAACTTTCTGACCTGCCTTAACGCGGAGTGCATCGTCCTCCACTTTGCAGTACTCCTCAACCTTCTTCATCAAGGCCCACACGGTTTTAGGAGGCCGCCTTGTCAATGAGCTCCGGAGCGGACTGTCGGGGTGTAAACCCATCTTGAAGGCAGTGATGGCCATGGAATCATTGCAGGTGTCGTCAACCAAGTTGAAACATTCCTAATAACGCGCCGAATACTCACAAAGGGTTTCTTCTAGATTGATTTGCATCGCCCAGAGTGAGTCAGTTTGTTTTGGCTGAACCTTGTTAGTGATGAACCTTGCCCGGAAGGTTTTTGGAGCTGATGAAAACTTTTGACTGAGGCCGGTTCGAGTTTATAATACCACCAGACCACTAACGAACCCAGGCTGCTTGGGAACATGCGACACATAAGCACCTCATCGTCAGCGTGCAACGTCATTGCCTGCTTGTAATGGCGAATATGATCTGTAGGATCTGACTTACCGTCATATAACGTAAATGTCAGTGCCTTGAATTTTTTAGGCAAGATGGCCCTTGCAATTCATCGTACGAAAGGATTATGTTTATCTTCTCCATCCGAATTATCACCTTTTCCTTGTCTGTGCCGCACGTATGGACTCCTTTCGGATGAGCTAGAGTTGCTAATGCACTCCTTTCTGGGTTCTTGAGTTGATGAGTAGAGGCGGCTCTACTTTTGTGCCTCCGGTGTCGATGTCGTGGATTATCTTTCTTCTGTTCCGGTGACCGACCTCGTTCGAGATGTGGTGGGGTCTGTTGAGATTTGGCTAATTCCAGAGCCAACTCTTTACGTAATCGTTTGTTGTCAGCTGCTATCTCTTCTAGTCGTTGTTCGTTTCGTTTTGCCTGGTCCATTATCGTCTGCATGGTTTCTTACATCGAGGTTGAAGGTGAAAACTGAGTTACTGCATCGCAATTCAAAGCTCTTCTTGCAATGATGTTCTCCGGACCAAGCATGGTTCTTGGTGTAACATCATCAGCCACCAATGGAGGGTCATCTGTTACGTCTGTCATGAACGAGCTCGAGTATTCTCACAGATGGCACCAATTGTGGTGTAATGGGTTTAGGAATACTCTATTGTCCAAGAACAGACTGCCCTCTTTATTCTCCTCTCCTTTCTTTTATATTATTTCCCTAGTGACCTTCCAAAGGCCCACTATTTCCTTATGGGCTTTGGCCCCGTTCATGGACCCTCTATGTAGCCCATGGGATAATTAGTTCAAACGGCCTTTTAAGCCTAGTTTTATTCGGCTTTGGCCCACTGGACTTAATATAACCTACTTATCTGTGACCATGGATTTGGCGTGTTCCGCCAACTCGTGCTGTGCCAGCCTAGGACACGGTTTCATTTATTCGGCTACCACATATGGTATCAAGAATCTTGCGTTGTTAATTTATGCCTTGTGAAGATAATATGATTGCTACATGTATAGTTTTAATTTCAGGAGCTTTACTTTTGCAATTGATAGAATTATACATTATTTAGTGTTTTATTCTCATAAGATATTTGTTTTTTATAACTATATTTATTTTTTACCTATTTCTAAAGGTATTGAAGTATCTTACGATACAGGATATGATACGATATGCGATTCAAAAAAATTATAAAAAGATACATGATTCGTATCTCGACTTGACAACAATGGTATAGAGTTTTCCCTTGAAATTATGGAGGAAATGATATTAGACTAGAAACTAATTGGCTAGAAGCTGAACTTGTGACATAAATATACCAACCCAAATAATATTGATCACAAGACAGCAATGTTTTGAAAACCGAACCAGTGAGCAAATCGAAAAAGGGACAGGGTGGACGGGTCACTGGTTCAACCGTTGGGTCAAAGCGGTTGAACCGTGACATCATAATTAATATTATATAATTAAAAAAATATAATTATAAATTATAAATAAATAAAAATATATATAAATACTCAAATAAAAATAAAAATTGTTGTATAGTATTTATTAATAATATTTAATAATGTAATAATTGATAAGAAAAAGTCACTTGTTTTAAAAAAATTAAATTTTTTTAACATTCACTCCAAACAAATTGATTGAATACTAGATTTAATTTTTGAGGGAAATGAAATTTTCAACTCTCCTTTCAACCAATATGATTCAAATAATATAATTGAATTCTACATAGAAGTTTGTAGGTTCTCTTTGAAAAATCTTTTCCTATAAATAGCTGTAGGAAATTAATGTATTGATAATATGGATTGATATTGAATGTATACAATAACTCTCCTATATATAGGAGAGGAAGAGAATATACTAACACACTCACCTACCACACTAAACACTCACCTACCACACTAAACACTCACCTAACACACTCACATCTACCTACCACACTAACAGCCCCCCTCAGAGCGGGTTTAGCACCTAGTATTTTTCGCTTCACCGGCGGGCGGCAACCTCGCCTTGGCCGCCCGCCGGACCTCAACCTACTTCACTTGGTTTCTTTTCTTCAAACACCGGTTCCTCAGCCGGTACAGCATCCGTTGCTTCAGCTGCCTCTTCAGCAGCAACTTCAGGTTCCTCAACAACCTCCTTAATCTTGGCTTCCACTGCCGGAGCTTCTGCTTCCGGGGTAGCTGCTGGCTCCTCTGTTGTTGCTGCCACCTCAGTTAGTTTTTCAGTCAATAGCAATATCTTCTACTGCCTGGACATCATCTTTCTGAAACTGAGAATGCTGAGTTTTATCCGAGGACAAGTGAGATGCATCCACATAAAGCTCAGAAGTCACAGGTGGCTCTAAGACAGGAGGCACGCCTGCAGCTGGTAGCTGCTCAATTAAGGGCCCCTCATCATTGGGAGAAAGGGTACCAACTCCTGGTTCAGGGTTTATCTCCGACACAGATAAATAAACCTCAGAAGAATGCAAATTGTTATGTGATGCATTGGATCGCGGTGCCTCAGCATGGAGGTGCTTCCCTTTTCAATGATGACATATATAAAAACATGGGTTCCTGCCAGCCTCATACAAATTCTTTCGAACTTCGAGAAGTTGAAGACGTTGGTGTCTCTGTGTCATCAGTGACATCAACCTTGCAGCAACTAAGTGTACAGGAGGACCGGGTGGAACCAGCTGAAGAAGATAATCATTCAGTAATAATTCCTAATCACCTTCAAGTCCAGAGTGCAGACTGCTCACATTTGAGCTTTGGTAGTTTTGGATCTAGTATTAGTGCTGCCTTTTCTGGGCCATTTTCATCTAGGCCTTTGAAAAGTAATATTGAAGAGACATCTGCAGATGCAGATGCTTCACTAGTTGGGCACTCGGACACAACAAATCCCGAGTACTATGGGAATGAGCCTCTCAGAACTGCTTCGGATGGAAACTTAGTTCATAGAACTGGTGCAAATGCTGGGTTTTATGATTCATCTTCCGCTTCACAACCTGAAGTGTTGAAACAAGAAAATACTGAGGCACCACATGAAACTCAATACATGTTCCCTTCTTCTTCCGCTAATTATAACTTTGACAATGGCCAACAGTTGAATGCTGCATTTCCTCAGACGAGTTCTCATATGCAGAATCTTCCTCCTTTCTCGAGTGCATATACAAACTCATTACCAAGCTCTTTATTGGCAGCAAGTGTTCAGCCTGTGAGAGAGTCTAAGCTTCCGTACTCACCCTTTCTCATGACACAATCAATGCCTACAAAGTACGGCAACATAGTGTCTCCCATCAGCGGTTCAACCATTTCTGTGCCAGAGGCTTTGAAGACGGTTGGTTTTTCATCAACTCAGCCAAGTGCACAGATCCTGCCTGGAAGTAACGTCGACACAGGACCTGGTCTTCCTCAACATCTTGCTGTGCACCCATATTCCCAGCCTAGTCTTCAATTGGGGCCATTTGGCTTTGATTTCTTCTCCAAGAATTAGAATACTCAGAAAAAGAAATCTGGGTCATCCAAAAAAAGAGAATATACTAACACACTCACCTACCACACTATACACTCACCTACCACACTAAACACTCACATCTACCTACCACACTAACAATAGCAATAGATTTTCATAATCTCCTCAGGCTTCCAATGAGACTCCTCATGAGAGGAGACTCTTGAAATAAGAGTTTTTAATCAAAATTTTGAAATATATTTATATATATGTAAGAAAGAAAGAAAAGAAAAGAAGAAAAAAAAAGAAAAAATTAAAGATTTTCCAACCGCCTGGTCGTTTGAAAATTGGTACTGGGTCACCAGTTTTCCAGGTCAAACCGGCGGTCTTTTTGGTTTTCGCAATCTAAGCCGGTTTTCAACCTAGTCCGGGTTTTGGGGTTCTTTCGGACCGGAACTACGCCTAGGTCCCAGTTTCACCGGTCTGACCGGCCAGTCTGATCCGAGTTTTAAATCATTGCAAAACAGACAACGAATATAATTTTTTCGCTGATTCATTGTGGCATCTAAGGCATTGTGGGTCTAACAAGCATTACTCTTCTTTTCACTCAACTTTCTTACAAAATAATGGTGTTGTGTGTTTTCTTATTATGATTTCTTGGTGGTGTTGCAGGCACTTTTACTCTCTCTAACGTTGGAATGTTTGATGTGGATTGCTTTGATGCCATTTTGCCGCCAGGAACTGTTGAGTGTCCAAATTTAAATTAAAATGGCATTGCTTCTGCTAGATTACGTTGTTTTGAGGCTTGTATAGTTTTTACAAAGTTGTATATGACTGCCATTTTAACCACTATATTGCTTGATCATACCTTTCCAGGGTGGAATCATGGCTGTTGGAGCATCTCAGCCCACTGTTGTAGGTGCCAAGGATGGCCGGATTGGCATGAAAAACCAGATGAAGGTATGGTATATATTTTATTTTTCTCTTATGCTCTGTTTTGCACTTTCAGGCGTTTGGTTCATTGGAAAAATAAAGTTAACAAAAAGCATTTTCCATGATCAATAGAAATAAGCTTATTTGGGCGAAAAATGAAAGTAGAAAACGTTTTTCAAACTAAAATCTTACCAATACCACCACGTTATCACTACCAGCAGGCCACCACCACCATCACCATCACCATCACCATCACCACCACCACCTCCACCACCTCCACCACACCAACGCCGCTACCACCACTACTAGGAACACCACCACCCTGCCAAATCACTAGCACATTAGTTTCAATGAAATCAAATATAGGAAAACGTTTTCTACAGATCTGTCAAAAAAAAAAAAAAAAAAAAAAAAATCCTAGAAAATGTTATACGGTCTCACGGACATTATTTTATTTGGAAAAACTTTGGGAGGAATGTATTGAATTCTTACACTATAAAATGAAATTTCTACAGGTAAATGTTACAGCTGACCATCATGTCATATATGGTGCTGATCTGGCTTCATTCTTGCAAACTCTAGACAAGATAATTGAGGATCCTAAAGACCTTACACTATAGTTCTTCATACAGTCTCAGATTACTTCCTTCTTGTCTGTGCCTCTGGCTCTGATCATTTTTTATTATCATCCTTGATCTTGGCGGAGCAAGTTTGTGGTGAAGAGAAATTTAGGAGCTGACTCACTTTCTGCTCAATCAATGTTCTGAGGGACAACAGGAGCAGAATTTTGAAGAGTTAAATGTTTCACATTTCATTAGCTTTTGTGTAAGTTTCAATACAAAATTGTACGTATTGAGTATCATAAACTCAAAGTAGTCATTGTCATCTTATCCTTCAAATTTTCATTGTCATTAACATGCTGAGGATTTGTTGATGGAGATTTTTATTGACCAAAAATTCATTTTACTGGAACGAACAGAAAGAATTGTTTGACATGGATTGTTTGTATCATTACCAACATCAAATCGTGTTTGCTTAATGAAGATTGTGCAAATTATCCCACCAAGCATCAACAAAATCCCCTGGTTAGGATTTCTGTGACGCACTTCTGTTACTGATACCAGTTCTTGTCGAATTACTGTCAGATCTCAGTATTTTATGATTGAACACAAATTATTTCTTAAAATGGTACCTAAGGAATCATATCCTCAAAGGAAAATGCCTGAGACCCCCAGTGGGGGTCACTGGGTGTCGTATGGAAGAGAGGGTGATTGGCTGAAAAAAAAAAACTGTTTTTTTTTGAATTTCGGCGAATGGGACGGCGCCACCTCACTGGGGGTTGACCCCCAGTGGGGGTCTGAAGCACAGCCCTATCATCAAATTGCTGCTGACTGGAGTAATAAAAATTTTGCACCTTATTTGATTTCTCTAGTCAGTCACACTAGTGAGGGGTAGTAAGGTTCTTCCATTGCGAGTTAAGTTTCATGATTTTTAATTACACAAACAGTATACATCCAACTCTTTCTAGACCCTGCCGTGACGATTGAGAGTAAGACTACATACATCCAACTCTTCTTAGACCCCACAGTGAATGGCTGTTTTGTACATTGGTACTAATCTTTAATCACATAAGTAACCTATTATGTGTTCTCATCGTGTTCCATGACACAAGTTTTAGCAATGAAGGCTTAGAACTACCCTTCAGATTAGGGTGAAGTTCTATGGAACCTCCAGCCTAAATTCAGCAGTATCCACTGGTTTTGAAACCCCACCTCATTAGGCACCTTTTGCTTGACCTTGTGCCATAATCAGAGTTAATCTGGTCGAGAATTTTTCACTAAACAAAATTCCAAAAATGTAAAGCAGGAGCTAGTTTCTATTTCTATAATGCAATGAAAGATCAACCAGAACAACACCCCAGAAGCAAATCCATACAACTTTTGATCTGCTTGATGCGAATAGAAGTAACAAGGATAAAACATGGGAGTTATAGATCAATTCTAGCACCATATTTATACATTGATTCAAAATCTGGTATACATGTATTACATATAAATTGGTATGGAAAATAACTTTAGTATATTACATGCAGGTTGAACTTTAGTATATTAAGGAAAAGAGCTTTTCCTTAATATCTCAAAGGGCAGAGATGCTTTGACTCTCATCTCTAACACAACTGTATGGAGTGACCAAAACTGGGATTCTCATTCATCGTGCGTTCAGGAGCATTCTCAGTATGCTTTTTGATTTGGGCCGTGCTTGTGGTGAAATGTTAACGCAAGCTATAGCCACCTTCAGAACTGCAAGCATCTGGTTCCTAACTGCAAGTGATGTTCTGCTTACACTGAAATCAAGAATGCTATCCAATTTATCTTGCTTCACCGAGTTACTCAATACCCACTTGGCCAACTCAGTTCCCTGGCTCACTGCAGGTTTCCCAGTAAGCAATTCCAGCAGAATAACCCCAAAGCTATATACATTCCCGGCCATTGTCACCCTCATTGTGTAAGCATATTCTGAAACCAAAAGAATCAAAAACATTAGCAGCTTTACAGGTTGGGAACAAAACTTCGATGCCATGTCAAATCTGGTTTTGAAAAATATTTGATAAGCAACAATGCTAGGTATCCAGAAAATAGATTGCTTGGACCACATTCATTCTAGGTAGCCTACACAACAAGAAATTTGAATCTACATCACATATTTCATTTTTGGGGTAAATTTCTTGGCACTTTTTCATGGTCCCTATCTTTTTCCTTTACATTTGTTGAGTTCAAACTCAAGATTGAATACACAATCAAAAAAATAAAAATAAAGAATGAATATGAAACTAACATTCTAGGAAATAGTATATGCTGTTATTGCTGATCTGAAACAAATTAGTATTTATGATTAAAGGCGCGATAGTATCATATGCAACAATATCAGTACATGTAAACATGGAAAAAAAAAATTAAGATACTGAATATCATCATCAGAGGTCATATAATTAAGATAGGGTTATCGAGTGCATCACCTGGAGGTATATAGCCAACAGAACCAGCAACTGCAGAGAGGCTGCCCGTGCTTTTTGTTGGATCAATCACCTTACAAAGCTCGATATCTCCAACCTGAGGCTCCTTTAGAGACTTCAATAGTATGCTTTTGGTTGATAGGTCAAGGAGGAGAACTGGACCAGAAGTGTAACCATGTAGAAATGCCAAGCCCTGAGCTACTCCAATCGCTATACTGTAACGACTTGACCAGTCCAAAGCTTCTCCCAAGCTACCGTGCAGGACGTCAAAAAGGGTACCCTTTTGGGCAAATTCATAGAAGAGGTAAGCGCTATCGACTGTCAAGACATAGGCAAGAGGAGTCATGACATTTGAATTGTTCAACTTCCCTAGCACGTCTAATTCTTCCCCGAATTTCTCATGGCTACCCAATTGGAATATTTTGTCGCTCCAATTAAGTTTCTTGACAAAATAGCTTATACCAGAAGGCATGATGGCTTTGTAGTAGGTCGAGAACCTAGTCTTCAAAAAGATGTTTGATGGGTCAGTCACTGCTTCCATGGCTTTGTTGAAGTCGATATTAGATCTGTGAATGCCATTTGCTGTTAAAAGATTGCCTTTGATGACTTGGGGTTGAGGAAAGTCTTCCTGAGATCGTATCTGCTCATCATTAATCCTGTAAAATCGTCTGGAAATCAACATGGCGATGATTGTTACTATCCCAACAGAAAAGACACTAGCAACAGCAACCGCAACAACAATTTGCACGGCAACTGTCCTTTTTTTCGGAGTTAATGAGGGAGAGTTTGAATTGGTAGCGTTAATGAGACCCTTGTTTCCACTTACAACAAGTGTAACGAATGAAGGGAACTTGGGAATCACACCAGAGAGCAGATTGTTGGAAAGCACCAATTGTGTCAAGCTTGCCATTTTAACCAGAAAATCTGGAATCTGACCAGAAAATTTGTTGTTGGAAAGATCCAACACTTCCAATCCAATCAATTTTGATATCGTTCCAGGTATAGGCCCTTCAAAGAGATTGCTGCTTAAATTTAGAGCAATCTGCAAATTCTGTGGCATCAACGGAATTGTCCCATTGAGTTGGTTGTTCCCTAGTTGGAGTTCTATAAGGGAATTCAAGTTACCAATCGAAACAGGTATTGAACCGCTGAGATTGTTGCCTCGTAAATCCAAGTTGGTAAGAGCTTGCAACCTTGAAATTGATGATGGTATCGAACCGTTCAGCGAATTCCAGCTGATATTCAGTTTCTGCAATGTTTGTAATTGGGTAATTTGAATTGGGATTTCTCCAAACAAATTGTTGAATTGAAGCTTCAATTCCTGAAGTTTGCTCAGAACACCCAACTGTACCGGCAAACCACCAGTGAGGTGGTTGTTAGCAAGATTCAGCAGTGCTAAATTCTTGCACGAACTCAATTCAGGAGGTATTGGTCCACTCAAACGATTGTTATCCAACTCCAAATAGGTCAGTGTTGTTTGAAGGCTTCCAAAAGATGGAGATGGGATTTTCCCATTCAATTTATTGTTTCCTAATCTCAGCCTCACCAAGGTTGGAGACATATCTGCAGGTACTGACCCACTTAATGAATTATAAGATAAATCCACACTCTGCAAATGTGATTGGGATAAAAGGTCTCCAGGAATTGACCCACTTAAGTTATTATAACTAAGGTCTAAATTCTTGAGATATTTTGTAATCCCAAGTGGAATGACACCAGAAAAAAAATTCTGATTGGCCGCGAATCGCCATAGGTTTTGGATATTTGAAAGGAATGGTGGGATTCCACCACTCAATTGATTGGAAGACAGAATCAAAAGTTGCAGATTGAGAAGCTCTCTAAATCTATCAGGGATTGACCCAGAAATGTAATTGAAACTAAGATCAATTGAAGTCAATTTCGAATAATTCGCAATTGATTCGGGGAATTTACCTTCAAAGCGATTGGCAGAAAGCCCAAGCTCCTTCAAAACCATGGATTTTCCAAGTTTGGTAGGAACAGGGCCATTGAACTGGTTGAAGCCAAGGTTCAGACTTTTGAGAGCAACCAACCCATCAAGCTGTAAATTAATGCTTCCAACCAATGAATTGTGAGACAAGTCCAAGGACTCCAACTTAGCAAAACCATTAAAAGTGGGTAAAGGGCCAGACAATTTGTTCCTACTGATATTCAACAGTTTCAACCCAGTAATCTTTCCGCAACCAGTCATGAACCTATCTGGGATTGAGCTCAAGTGATTGTTGGAGAGATCAACAGCCTCCAAGGTATCAATCTGGCAAAGAAAAACAAGAAAATCGGGGGAAGAGATAGAGAAAAAAGGGAGAGAGAGATTGGTGATGGAAGAATTGTTGGAAGTGCATGTAACACCCTTCCATGAACATGGATTTGGGTCTTTGGTGACATTCCATGGGGAAGGAGGAGAAAACTGGGCTGTGCTGTTGAGGACAAGACGATAGAGCTGGTTCATGGTGGTTGTCTGGTTTGGAGACAATTGAGAGAACACCAACTGAAGGAAAAAGAAGAAGAAGAAGAGGAGGAGAGAGGTGGCGTGTCCAAATCTTGTCATTTTGGGTTGTAGAGAGAGAGAATCCAAACAAAGTGATTTTTTATTTTGTATGATAGTTATACAGATATATGTGTAGGAGAGGTATATGTATATTCCGTTTGTTTCATGTAGGTGGGTAAAAGAACAGAGAGGAACTCCCAATTGAGAAAGAGAGGAGAGAGAAAGTGTGAAAATGTTTTTAGAGAGAGAGAGAGAGCGAGAGAGAGCAGAGGGGTCGCCGGCGTGTTGGAGGGGGTGAGTTGAATGAGACTCCATTTACTTCCAAAGACCAGACTTTTGCGACAGTTTTGTTTTATTTGCGGAAACATTGGGCTTGACTTTGACTCTCACATCCCTAGTCTTTCAAGCAATGTTTCACATTTGCTCAACTTGTGACATTTGTTCTTTTCTCTCTTAAAAAATAGGATAAATTATACTGTTTTTTTTATAAAAAAAAATTAAAAAATAGACTGATGATACAGACCCCCTCCCCCACTCACCCCCAAGACACGTGGAGGTTGGTGAGTGGGGAGAAAAGAAAAAAAAAAAAAAAAAAACAGTTTTGACCAATGAAAAATCAAAGGGGTCGTGGGGGTCGCAGTCTGTGGGGGTCGCAGTCTTTTTTCTAAAAAATAATAATTTTATATTTTTTTATATAATTACGCTAATTTCTTTTTAACTAGGGTTAAAATAATCAAAACTATTACTAATAATAGATATATATTGAAAAAAATAAAAATAAAAATATATTTTTTAATAAAGAAGATGATAATACATTTTTTTTTTATTGATATGACTAGCAAATTATATATAAAAAAAAGACTTGAGTGATAAATGAATTAAAATCTTAAACGTAATTATATTAAAAGTGTGAGATTAATTATATGTTCTTTAGAACTCAATGGAGACAAGTGTAATTTACTCTAAAAAATAATATAAAAATGATAAATTCTACTATTTAACTAATAAAATTAAATCGAGATACATAGGTTTGTTTGGTTCAGTTTATGGAATTATTTATATATATTTTTTTATTTTAGAAATTTGTACTAGAATGTTTGGTGTAACTTTTGTTTACTGTTTATGAGACATATAAATAACTTAAATAAATTAAGAAAAAAATTACTCTCTTCATCTCATATTATTTGTCTGCCATGAAATATAAACTTTAAAATTATGTATTTTCATATTGAAATTTTTAATTTTTTTAATTTGTGAAAAAAATTAAAAATTTTGGTAGAAGAATAAATTATTTTTAAATTCTCATTTTCTGTTTCGGCTGAACAATTTGGACGGAGATTGTAATTATTAAAAACAAGACTTCTAATTTAGATTATCAAATTTTAATTTACAATTTAAGATCTTAAATTCGAGTCATCTCAAAGAGTTATTGAAAATTTATCTAATCAATAACTTTAAAATCTCAGAACTAATCAAGATATATATAAACTAATTTAGACACCCAGTAATCTAAAAAAAAATAAAACCAAACAAGCCCAATGTTGCCCCGAGCAACACTATAATCTTTCATGGCATATATAATATAATAAACAACTCTATTTTTCTGGTGGAAATCACACGCTAAAAACACTCGACCATAGGCTCCAATCCACAATACCTGACTTTCAAATTTCAAAAGTCTTTTGGTGGGTCCACAATTGTGTGGATCCCACACGTGACTGAAGGAAGCAGCTGATCAAACACGCGTTGATTAATACTACGCCCAAGACTTTAGACCGTGTCAATATAGAATGGGAAAGATATGTGTGTATATATGTATATTATAATTATAAAAAAATGATATAATTTTATATTTTTTTATTCATAATTAAAAATAAAAAAATTTATAATTAAATACAAAAAATTCATAATTAAAATTTCAAAAATAATGTCATAATTAAAAAAAAAATCATAACTAAAAAAGAAAATGACGAGATGTGAATAATAGAATTTTTCATATAGAACATCATTTTATTCTTCTTATATGTGAATTCACGTATATTTATTCTTAAATTACAAAAATCATACAAAATACATTCTTTTTGGAATGATTTTTTTTTTTTGGGGTGAGGTTGTACAGTATTAGTTTATTGGTAAAATTAAATTACAACTAAAAGGGTCGCATTTACTCTATCACTTAAACCCTTGATATTCCCCTTATCACACTCTAAGGTTTGGCTAAAAGATTATTGGACCAAACCTAAGGTCTTTTTCGGAAGGAGTTTGTTGAGGTGAAAATGATACAATTTTTTTTTATAGGTGAAGGGGCTAAGATATATGAGTTCATAATTTAAAGAAGTAAACTAATATTCTCTAGTAATTGATGATGTCTTGACATAAATAACTCATAAAAGAAACAAGGGGGAGCGTATTTTCTTTTTTTTTATTTCATAAATTAAAATTTTTAATTCAAATTATCAAATTAGAGATAGATAGTTTATCCAAATTAGGAATGGTAAAAACCGAATCTAATAAACAAAAATGTAAGTACACAATTTTAAAATTTTAAATTATACAATGAAGCACTTATATTTTTACTCACATTGTATTAAATAATTTATTCCATACAAATAAAATAAAATAAAAAAGTAACTATTTTTTTTTCCTATCATTTAAGTTACTTAAATTTTAAAATAACCTTTCATGAATCAAATTAGATTTGACTTTAGACCGTGAGATTGTAAAAGAGTTAGTGAAGAAGAGAGCATTTTCTTTTGAAAGAAAGAGTAATTTATAACGATTTTGATTTAGACCTAATCCATTTGTTGCTTTCGGATCTGAGAATCCATGTACTTAGCTATTGTTCATCTCCTTTCCACCATAATACTTGTTGAGTCTAACTATTGGGAGTTTTTACTGTATTTAAAACGGGTTTGGAAGTTAGTTTTTCAAAGAGTTGTTATCTAGAATTTTGCTTGTTTGCTCGAGAGACCATTCCTTCGCTCAAAGAGTCTTTTTATAGTCTGTAAAACTACTGAGAGTTTGATATCTTCGCTCGAGTAGTCTTTCTTGCGCTCGAGTGATCATTTGTAGGCCTGAACTATTGGGAGGGGGTCATTGTGCACTCGAACGGTGGTTTTGATTGCTCGAGTGGTGTCACTTATTGTGTCTGTCGCTCGAGCAACCATTCTTGGCTTGAGCGGTCTGTGCGTATATCAATCCGAGAGGAAGCTATTCTCAGTCACTTCTACATTTCTTTCTCTCTCTAAACATTCCAAAACCCTAGATCCATACACACACTCTCTTTAGTTCTTATTTCTAGCACCAAATACTCTCAATCCGTGGGTTTCCTTACCCTAGTCCTTTGGAGAAAAACATTGAGCACGTCAAGGGCTTCATTTTAATCTGAGCATTTTGTGTTTTTGACTCCGTCAAGTTCTACCCATCGTTTCTTCGTGTCTTCTACTTTGAGGTAAGAATTTCTTTGACTCTTTTATATGATTTTTAACTTAGTTATTTGTTTTTTGAAAGAGGTATTGATTTGGAAAATTTTGGAAAAAAAACCTAGGATTTGGATTTGAAATCAAAAGAGGGGTTTTCCAAATTAATTCTTGAAAATGGGTGTGGGACGGTATTTATGGGTGAGATATGTTAAAATGGTAAATGTTTCTTCTTGAAATTGATTTTGTAAAACAAAAGGGGTTTTGTCCTAGATTTTTGGATATTTAGAATTGTGAAAGGAAATGGAAAAATGATGTTGGGTATTATGAAATTGGAACAACATTTATGTTGATGATGATGGTGGAATTGGATATATAGCATTACTTCTATTGTAATTGATGAAATTGTATCTTTTGATTAGAATTATCTATTGAATAGAAATATCTATTTTGGGCTATCGGTGGAGGATAGTTTTGATTGTTGTAAACATTGTATGAGAATTAGGTTGAATTAAAACTAATTTCTCATACATTGTATATCGAGCATCATTTCATAACGAACATTGTAAATGTGTTGGTTTTAAGAAAAATGGGTGAATACCATGGTGAATCTGGTTAGGGGATGTGGTTGTGGTTTTATTATGTTGACCTGTATGTCCTTGGTGAAAGTCCACAAACCCAAGCAATTAGGTGCCTATCCTTTTGGTTAGTACCGGTAAAATGGCTATGGTAGTGTTTGTATAGCTTAGTGGCAGAACGTACCTAGAGATCCCAGTATGTTGTATCCACTATCCTGTTTTCTGTACAAAAGGATTATTTTCATGAATTGATATATAACTTGGCATTGCATTGTTTTGAGATGGAAAACGAGGAATGTTTGACAAATGGCATGCATGTGCATTCACTTTATAACTTTGCTAAGATTCATATATTATGTTAAAGTATCTCTACTAGACTGTGGCTCACCCTATGTGGAAAACAACTCTCAGGTGCTGATGATATGCCTTCACCAAGGATGTAGCTTGGGAGGACTTGAAGCTTAAGGCTCCATTGTGGTTTCATGTTTCATGATGTAATTATTTTTTTGTTTAAGCCCGAGGCTTTACTTGTATTGAGTATAAACTCATTTTGTCATAACCAAGTATCGTCTTGAAAAGTTGTAGCCATTAAGGCATTTAATTACTTGGTTTTATGTACCTTTTAACACTTGTATCCATGCCATATGTTATAGATTCTGAATCTAGGATTTGTGAATATATATTGCATATGTCATCTTTTGTAATGATTAAAGGTATAATGAATATATAATGATTCCGGTTTAGGTTGAGAGGACTCTCTGATATATAACAATTTCGATTTAGGCCACACCCATTTCTTGATTTTGAATCCAAGAATACATGTACTTAACTGTTATTCATCTCATTTCCATCTTGTTGCTTGTTGAGTTTGGTTATTAGGAGTTTTGGTTGTGTTTGAAACAGGTTAAGAAGTTGGTTTTTCAATGAGTTATTGCCCAGATTTTTGTTTATTCGCTCGAGCAGTCTTTCTTGCGCTTGAGTGGTCTTTTACAGTCAGCAAAACTACTAGAAGTGTGATATCTTTGCTCGAGCAGTCCTTCTTGTGCTCGAGCAGTCTTCTGTAGATATGAACTTCTAGGCAGGAGTCGTTATGAGCTCGAGCGGTGGTTTTGGTTGCTCAAGCGGTGTCACTTATTGTGTCTTATGCTTGAGCAGTGTTTTGGTCACTCGAGCGGTCTGTGCGTATATCAATCCGAGAAAAGACCATTTTGAGTCACTTTTCAGCTCATTCTCTCTCTAAACATTTCAAAACCCTAAATCCACTCTCTCTCTCTCTCTCTCTCTCTCTCTCTCTCTCTCTCTCTCTCTAAGTTCTTATTGTCTAGCTCTAATTACTCTTAATCCTTTGATTTCTTCACCCTAGTCTTTTGGAGAAAAAGATAGAGCACGTCGAGGGCTTCGTTTCAATCGGAGGAGTTGTTGTTTTCAGTTCCGCCAAGCTTCTACCTTTATTCCCTCTTATTTTCTAGTTTGAGGTAGAGATTTCTTTGACATTTAATATGATTTTGAGTTTAGTTATTTGCTCTTTGAAATTGGCTAATGATTTGGGAATTTTTGGGAAAACCTAGGGTTTGATTTTGAAATCAAAAGAGCAGTTTTTCCAAATAGGTTCTTGAGAATGGTTATGGGAATGTGTTTATAGTTGAGATATATTAAAATGGTGGATATTCTTTCTTAAAATTTATTTTGTAAGTAAAGGGGGTTTTATTCTAAAATTTGAAATATTTGGATTTGTGAAAGGAAATAGAAAATGATATTGGGTTTTTGTAAGATTGCAACAATGCTTAGGTTGATGATGATGGTAGAGTTGGATATGTAATATCACTTCCATTGTAAAAGGATGGAATTATATATTTTGATTGGAAACTATATGTTGTATAAAAATATCTATTTTGAGTTATTAGTGGAGGATAGTCTTGATTATTGTAGACATTGTATGAGAATTAGGTTAAATTGAAACTAATTTCTCATACATTATGCATTGAGCAACATTTCATATTAAACATTATAAATTTATTGATTTTGAGAAAAAAAGAGGTGAATATCTTGGTGAATCTGGTTAGTGGGTGTGGTTGTGGTTATGATGTTGCCTGTGTGTCCTTGGTGAAAGCTCAGAAACTCGCGCGATTAGGTGTCAATCCTTATAATTAGTACCGGTAAAATGGCTTTAGTAGTGCTTGTATAGCCTACTAGCAAACACGTACCTAGAGATTCCCAGTGTTTTGTATCCACTACCTTATTTTCTGCTATAAAATAATTATTTTCATGAATTGATTCATAATCTGGCATTGCAAAGTTTTGAGATGGAAAACAAGAGATGTTTGACAAATGGCATATATGTGCATTCACCTTATAATTTTGCTAAGATTCATATACTGTGTTAGAGTATCTCTACTGGGCCTTAGCTTAACCTATGTGGAAAATAATTTTTTAAGTGCTGATGATATACCTTCACCAAGGACGTAGCTTGGAAGGACATGGAACCAAGGGCTTAATTTTTGTTTATTAATGTAATTATTTTTGTTTAAGCATCGGGCTTTACTTGTGTTGAATCAAACTCATTTTGTTGTACCCAAGTATTGATTTGGAAAGTTGTTATAGTGATTCCAATTTTAACCCGACCCTTTTTGCTTATTGGACTCGGGTTTCTTGGTTCTATGTTGTTGTATATGCATTACTTCCCTTGCATCTCCTTAATTTTGGCTATTGGGTTGTTGTGGTTGCGTTTGGGACAGGTTGGTTGCTTAGTTTCCAAACTTTTGTTACCTAAATTTTTGCTTCTCAGCTCAAGCAGCACTTCTTGTGCTCGAGTGGGATTTACAAACTCTCAATACTTTTGCAAGTCTGCAAAGCTACTGAGAGAGTGTATTCTACGCTCAAGCGGCCATTCATGTGCTCGAGCGGCCATTCTTGCACTCGAGCGATGTTCTTCTGTTTGCAAAACTATTGGGAGTGTGCATTCTGCACTCGAGCGTCACTTCTTAAGCTCAAGAGGAATAACTTATTGTGTCTGACGCTCAAGCGTCACTTCTTGTGCTCGAACGGACTGTGCGTATATCAGTTCGTAAAAAGGTCATCTTATATCACTTTTTCATTACTTTCTCTCTCAAAACCCTAGATCTAGAGCTCCTCTCTCTAAAACTCACACCCTTTCTACTTTTTCATCTAGATCTAGTGATTTCTCCACCTTTGTGCCTTTGTTAAAAATATGGAGCACCTCAAGAGCTCTGTTTTGGTGTCTTCGAAGTTCTTCCATCTCTTCCTTTGGTCTTCTAACTTAAGGTAGGAATTTTTCTACACTCTCATATGATTTTTAACTTAGTTACTCATTGATGTGGAAGAAGCATTGGAACTTGAAGTGATTTTGAACAAACTTAGTGTTTTAGTTAGAAATCAAAAGCGAGGTTTTCAAATATATGTGTTAAAAATGGTTATGGAAGTAAATGTGAAGTTGTGCTGTGGTAAATTTGTTGATTTTGATATCCGGGATGAAATTTGGAATAAAAGGGAGTTTTGCCCTAAAATGGTTCAAATTGTTATTTCGTATAAACTAATGAAATTGGTATTGGGAATATGAAATTGGATAAGGGTTTATGTTAATGGTGGAGTTGGATTTGCATTATTACCCATCTATGGTAATTTGGATAATTTTATCTATTGAAGAGATTGTCTATCTACTTAGAAATATCTGTTTTGGGCTATCGGTGGAGGATAATTATGATTATTGTAGAAATTGCATGAGAATTAGGTGAATTGAAACTAATCTCTTATCGGTTGTCATTGAATATGACTATGTGTTTTAATACATTGTATATATATGACGTTTGGAAGGAGAATGGGGGATGCACTCCATTGTTTGGGAGGAGAAGGGGGATAGACTCCATTGAATTAAGTTATCATGTGTGTCCAAGGTGAAAGTCCCGAAAGCGTTGTGTATACATGGGTGCCGATTCCCGCAGACAAAATTTCTGTAAAATGGAAAATAGAAATGTCTATGTGATGACTATATCATTTTGAGAACCTTTCAGTTGTATTCCCAATTTGGTTGTTTTTGATAAATGGAAACAACTCATGAATTGAGATAAAATGAATTGAAATAAAAAGAGGATTAAGATAGTATAATTTGTGATACAAAACTTGGCATGACATGGTTTGCTAAAGAGTTGTAAATGATTTTATCACCGACATCGTATATGCGCATCATATTTATATTTTTGTTAAAATTCATATATTGTGTTAGATTGTTTCTACTGGCTTTGGCTCACCCTATTTGGGAAAAATATTTTCAGGTGCTGGTGATATGTCTCCACCAAGGACTTAGCTTGGGAGAAATGTGAAGCTGAAGACTCAATCTTTGTATTTTTGTACTTAACTTTTCTACAGCCAAATGGCTTTAAATGTGTTGGATTAAAAGTCCACTTTTGTTGTAACCAAAAACTATCTTGGAAAGATGTAAACCTTTAGGGTATTTATTCTTTGTTTGGTTCTAGTTCTATCTCATGCTGTGGTATATACAATAGATTTAGGGATAGGCTCATAAATGTATAATTGCATATATCACTCCCTTGTATAATTGGATCGCATGTAATAGAAGGACTTTATACTCTGATTCTTACTGTCATTCACATATTGTCTTGGTTGGTTTATTGTATTATTTTGGAGGCATTACAGAAGCCATTAGGCGTATAATTATTTTGTTTTACTTTTACCTTAATTCATATATCTATGTCATATGCTACAGATTCAGAATTTAGGATTTATGACTATATATTGCATATGTCATCTTTTGTATTGATCAAAGTTATGAATGGAATAAAAGATACGATGTTGTTGATCATTTGTAGACAATGTTATGAGTTGGGTTATTGTTATTTATATTGGGGCGTTATAAAATCATTATATTGATTGGCCATTATACGAAATAGGAAATGACTTGCAACAAAGTGTTTTTGGGTTACCTTGGTCTGTCTTTATGTTTTACCTGATTCTCCTTTTATATCTGATTGGGTCTCATTGTGATCGTCAATTCCCTTTTTAATCGGATGGTCCTTCTTTTGTAAGGGATCATTTGTGCAAGTGGCCAAGTTGTCTTTATTATAGATCGTTGGATCTCTGCTCATCAGATGACTATAGTGATGTCAGGCCATAGTGGCCAAGTTGCATAGCACACGGATCATCATATGAAAATTGATCGAACGATTCTTTCCCTTATCAGTGTCAATCTAGGTTGTAGCTCACTTCTTGTTTTCCTTGCCTGTTGGATAAATGTAGATTCGTTGGTTTTTATCATTTTTGAGGATAGCCTTCTAGAGGGCATTTTTGCTTTTGAAATATTAGGAGTCTGATCCATTACTTGATCCGAGTTATATTACTCTCTGAGCCTAATTAGTTCTGGGCTTACGTTCCTTTCTAGATCTGTCAGTCTTTACTTTCTCTTTTAATGAATAATGTTAAATTCATATATTTCAAATTTATAAATACAAAGGAGCCTTAATTTGTATGGTCAAAGTGAATGAGTAACGGTCAAATCTAATAGAGAAAATTTAAATTTACAAATTCAATAATTAAACATTCATTTATTTTATTTTATGAGAAAAGTCCAAACTTAGGACAAAGGATAAACACTCATATTTTTATTCACACTATATTAGATAATTTATGCACTACAATCAAATACCTATCTTCTTCTACACTTCTTTATTCAGATAATAAATAATAATAAAAAGTAGATTTTTGGTTATATTTTTTAAGTTGTTCAAATTTAAAAATTATCCTTTTATCAATCAAATTAGATTTTAACAGTTATTGATTTAGACAACTGTCTCTGAATAGTTGAAATTAAAAACTTTAGGGGCTAAATAAATAAAAGGAGAAAAAAAAAAAAAAGTTCCAAAGTTTGAATATTATAACAAAATAAACCTTAAGTTTCTAATTTTGTCAATTTAAATTCTAATCCTTTGATTTGTTTTCAATTTAAACCATTCACCTATTTTCATTAAGTAAAATCAACGAAAAAATAGTATTTTAATTACTAAATTCAATGTGGGTGTATATAAAATGTCTAAAATATTTTTTTATTGAGTTTAATGACTAAAATATCATTTTTCTTGTCGGATTTACTTAACAAAAATAATTAAGTGGTTTAAATTGAAAATAAATTTAAAAATTAGGATTTTGACGAAATTTTAAAATTTAGAATTTATTTTGTTACAATGGTCAAACTTAAATTTCTTTTTTGGGTAATTTTCTCTAAATAAGATTAATAATTTAGAGATGAAATAAAAGTAATGACAATAATTTAGTAGATAAAAGTAATATAAACCTTTAGGAAAAATTGTACTAGGCACACTCTATAACAAAATGTACATATCATATATATTTTTACTTTTGAGTCATTATTTACAAAAGAAAATAATTAAAGATATTAATAGCATTCATATTATTCACACAAGGAGGTTGTTCGGGGAACCTGGGAGGGTGCTGTGCCTCCAAGGCACAACATGGGTTGTGAGTTTGTGGGAGTATTTTTTGAATTTATTTTAATAATTTGGACGGTTTATATTATAAAATTTATCAAGTAAATCATTTATGAAAAATATTAAAGTCCATTAAACATATCTAACATATAACAAGAACACAATTATATTTAAAAAAAATAAAATAAACGGTTATTATAATTTTGATAATTTTTTCAAAAATAATTATGGTCCGATTATGGGGTTACGCATGTCCGATTAATCTCATTTTTTATATGAATAATATATTTGACGAATTTTATAATATAAATAGTTCAAATTATCAAAATAAAATCAATACAAATCTCAATGGGGCCGTGACAGCGAGGTGCCTTTAAAGCATTATAAAATATTACTTTTGAACATCCCGTCAAACTAGTTATTTTTATTTATTGCCTTTAAAGCATTCCCAACCAACTAGTTATTTTTATTTGTTAGTTAAAATAGTGAGTAAATCATTAAATTTCAACTCTATCAATTTATTTATACGTTAGCTATTTTAGTTTTAATAAATTTGACTCAACAAATGCAGCTAGTGGTTTGAACTAGCAAAACATTATAAAATATTACTTTGAATATTTTTAAAATTAATTGTGTAGAGTTTATAAACAATAATTTTGAATTAAAAAAATAAAATTATTTTTCAAATAGCATGGCAAAGGGATAGAATTTGCTAGAGAGTGTATTTAAAAGAGAAAATTAGTGAAACATCTATGTCCAATTTTGTATAGTAGAAGAGGTTCAAGATATTTTTTTTTATTATTAACTAAGGCCTCTTGATGAAATTTCTCTGTAATTATACCAAGAAAATTTTGCAGTAAAAATTGAAATTTCTCTATATCGGGGCCGAAATTTTTCTAAGTCGGGCACAAAATTTTCTATATCAAATATTCTCTGTGAATATGTTGAGGGTCCCCAACTACAATGAAAATATTGTATACAATTTATCTTATAAAATCTTAATATCAAAGATTTTTTTAACCAAAAAAAAAAAATTAAAGAAAAACGATTTTTCTCCCGAAAAATCATTCCCCGAATCCCTCTTTTTTTTTTTTGTTCTCTCGTTTACATCTAAAGAGGGGGAAGGCAAGAGAGAGAGAGGGAGAAAGAGAGAGGAGAAGAGAGAGGGAAACAGAAAGAGAGAGAGGCCCCTCCATTCCGCCAATCGCCCGACCGATCGTTTCAGTGCGTTCGATCGTCGTAGCTCGTTCACTTCTGTCTCCGCCCACCATCGCCTCTGCCTCTGCCTCTTTCTTCTTCTTCTTCTTTCTTCTCCTTCAGCCCGATTTTGTTGGCCCCTCCAGTTCTTCTTCTTCTAATTCAAAATGACAAAACGTCGGGAGGATTCGAGGGCCTCTCTTTCAAGCTACCAATCACTTCTGTAAATTAAAATATAATAAAATTTTATCTAGTTTGGTGAGAATACTCTTACTTGTGCCTGCTGGACATGGTGTATTCTTTCACGCGGCTTTTAATTTAATTGTTGTAGCTTCTTTTGTCTTCTTCCTTTGATCCATCAATAAAAACTTCTTGGTGCAATTAAAAAAAAAAAAAAATTTCTTAGGATTTGTGTCTTCTAATAAAATAAAATTTTAATTTTATTAATTTAATTCTAATAATTTGATTTGATTTAATTTAAATTTAAATTATTTACTTATTTTCGTCAAATAAAATCGATGAATTTTTTTTTAATCATAAAGTCTAAAGTATCTTTTTTCATTGAATTTAATAACTAAATATCATTTTTTTTATTGATTTTACTTAATGGAATTATGACACTTGTTCATTGAAATGTCACTAGAGCCTTTTATGTTTGTCGTTTTGTGGCATTTTTTAAAAACGTGCCACTAAATATCATTTTTGTGGCATTTTCTAAAAATATGCCACTAGTGTAGGGCCACTAAAGTATGTTTTTGTTGTAATTTTGTGACACTTGTTCATTGAAATGTCACTACAACCTTTTATGTTTGTCGTTTTGTGGCATTTTTCAAAAACGTGCCACTAAATATCATTTTTTGTGGCATTTTTTATAAATATGCCACTAGTGTAGTGTCACTAAAGTATGTTTTTGTTATAGTGACGAATGTTTAGATTGAAAATAAATCAAATTTTTGGATTAAAATTGACAAAATTAAAAGTTTAAGGTTTCCTTTGTTATAAGCGTCAAATTTTAGAGATTTTTTTTTGTAATTTTTACTTTTTTTTTTTGAATAAAAAAATTTGATAACATATGAGGCCTCGTTTGGCAAGTGTCCCTTTTAGCCAAAAAGCTAAAAAGTTACTAAAAAAATCAAAAAGCCAACAACCCATACCAAAAAGTCAAAGATTCCCTTTTCTCTCTACTTTTTGCACATCTTTTCGTAAAAAGCCAAAAAATCATCCCAAACATACTAGTTTTTTTTTACATCATATTTTAGCCAAAAAGCCAAAAAGTTACTAAAAAAGTCTATTCCCAAACGAGGCCTGAAAATTACAAAAAGCATCTCATCCTAATGTTTCACTGCATCCCAAATAACAAAATGCTTCACTCTTTCTTAATCAAAGGTAGTTATAAAGGTTTTAAGAAGGGGCAGTCAAAGGGTAATATTTACGAAAAAAAATAAAAAAAAATAAAAATACTTATTTCAATACTCTAGTAAATTTATTTTTATAAAAATATTTTTTAGAAAAAAAATATAATTTAACTACTTGTATTTCTCACATCATATTTCAATATAAGTTAATACAAATAAACTAAAAAATAATCAAATTTCACAAACAAAAGTCAAAATGTCCCAATAATTTATCTTTTGATAAATTTATCAGTATCATTATTAGTATCAAATAATCATTTAATAAATACAAAACACATCTAAAAAGTCTTTAAAAAAATTCATTGTCAAACAAAAGGTATATATATATTTTTACTCACAAGTCCAGACAATAGGACTAATTCCAAAGCCGAATGATGTTGTTTGGCATCTGGATTTTCTTGCCCAGGAATTGCTCCATGAGTGGCTCTAACGAATATGAAGATTCATTGACCCCGTTCAATACTATTTAAGTTATCAAACGAGTTTTATAAATAAATTTATCTATCAAATTAAAGTTTACTGATTTTATAATATGATACTCAACTACACAATTTAATTTCAAAATTAATGTTCAATGAAATGGATTAATAAATTGGAATCCAATATGTGATCATACTCCAAACATGGCCTTGCTTGAAAGTTTGGGCTATTTCTTAATCTTTTCACATAGTCCCTTTTGAAGGGTATTGCGAGCTAAACGTCTAGACTAGAGACCCTAGTAACTAATTCTAAATGTCTATTGTAGATTAAATAAACTAACAATTAATTAATTAGTATGGCTATCAAACATTACAAATTCCATATTAATGTGGATGTCACTATATTGTGTTTTTTTAATCCTTTATTTTCAAACTCATGGTCTAAGTCTTCCCACACACATTTAATTTCAAACTCATGGTCTAAGTCTTCCCACACCCATATTTAATAACATGATTAGTAGCATGAATTGACCTAGGCAACATTATTTCAAAAGAAATTACAAAGAAAATACTCTTTCGCTCTATCACTAATACACTGTTGTTGGTAAACTCATGGTCTAAGTGGGTCTTTGAGGTTTGTTTTTTTTAAGCCTTTTTAGCTTTTTTAGGAGATAAAAAAGCTACTAATGTGTTTAAGAAGTTGCAAAAATATTTATTTATTTATTTTAGTGAAAAAATTGATGTAACATTTGATTTTTTTCAACTAATGACAAACAACTTAGTGATTTTTGAACTTTTTAACCTTTTCAATCAAAAGTTAGCTATTTTAGGTTGCCCCCAAACACCACCCAAGTCTTCTAAGGGCTATTGATAAATCATATTTGATCAGCTTCTGCTTCTGGTTATGAGTTGATTATTTGTGTAATGGATACATTACAAGAAAAAGCACTTTTGGCGATTAAATTTTTAGTCGCCAAAAGTCTATTTTTAGTCGCCAAAATTCGACTTTTCACTTTCCTCGACTAAATATTTTCGTCGCCAGTTTTGTCGCGAATACATGGCCGCCGGAGGTATTGGCGACTAAAAAAGTTTTAGTCGGCAAAAAACAGGTCCTTAGCGACCAAAGCTTTTGTCATCAATAGTCAATTACATATTTGAAAATTATACATTTAGTGACTAATCTTTTAGTCGCCAATAGTGAATTATTTTTTTTTATTTATACATTTGCCGACTATTTTTTTCGCCGCCAATAGTCAAGCTTTTGGCGACCACACATTTTAGTCGCCAAAAGCATATTTCAAAAAAAGAAAATATTACCCTCTGTTGTTCCCAAGTTTCGAACCACTAACCTCTCATATTCTAAACCTTTAGCAACACACTCTTCCCACTATGCCACTACGACATCACATGAACATAAATGCAACATATATTATTTATGTAGTACATTAACCGGTATTAATACAAAAATATATATATAAATAATTATTTTTATTTAATATAATTTATGTAAAAAATAAATTATTTACTAAAAAAAATACGAGACCACTTTTGGCGACTAAATCTATTTTTTAGTCACCAATTCTATACTTTTTTGGCTACAAATTATTTTTTGTCACTAAAAGAATTAATTCCCGCCTAAAATCTCCACTTTTGGCGACTAAACTGAATTTTAGTTGCCAAAACCCTCCACTTTGGGCGACTAAACTGAATTTTAGTCGCCAATTGTTGACTTTTAGCTACTAAATATTTTTTAGTAGCCAAAAAGCTTCACTTTTGGCTACGAAATTTTTTTTTGTCGGTAAAACACGTATAATCGACGACCAAACTATTTTTTAGTTGCCAAAACCTATACTTTTGGCTACTAAATGTTTTTAGTCGCCAAAAACCTTGACTTTTGGCTACTAAAATTTTTTTAGTCGCTAAAACCCATATAATCGGCGACTAAACTGATTTTTGGTCGCCAATAACTATACATTTGGCTACTAAACTGTTTTAGTCGCCAAAAGTCTTCACGGCTACTAATTCTATTTTAGTCGCCGAAAGTGCTACTTTCAGTGACGAAAATTTTTTTTAGTCGCCATTGGTGTTTTTTGTTGTAGTGATACTAGTGGAAAATCCGTGCTATACATGTGATTTTATGTACTGAATTTTATAATTTAATAAAATAAAATAGATAACCTTATACATATATAACAAATAAAATAATTCAGGATAAATTACACTTTACACCCCTGCACCTTACACGAAATCTCACTTTAATCCCTATACATCAAATTGTGACACTTAACCCCTTGCACTTTTGCTCAAGTGTCACATTGGCCCTTCTATTAACAATGAGACTAACAGAAGGGGTTAAGTGTCACAATTTTAATATGTAGGGAGTGTAGAGAGGTTCGAGGTTAGGAAGATGATTAGAGAGACAAAACTATGTTAATGGTCCAAGAATGGTAGAATGACTAGAGAATGAGCAGTAGCAACTATTTGGGAGGTTGAAGAGTAAGCGGCTAGGTGAGGATGAAACAAGTAGCTCAAGAAGAAGACAATGGTAGTGCACAAATGGGTAGCATCTTCTCCAAATCCCCAAATTTCCTTTCTTGGACCTTGGGAAATGGGTCATACTTATAGGTTTTTCCTTGGTACCAAGAGCATACCAAGTGGCCAAATAAAAATAAGACAATTGTCCCTAAGGATCACATAAAATATTCTACCTTGAGCCACCAGGCTAAAGGTGCCATGTGTCATTCTGCATGTACTGTGTATTATCTGTTTGCCTCCGCAACTACTTTTTTTGAGCCTCAGTAAGTGTAGTTGCAACAGGAGTGTTTGGCGCTGCAATTCCCTGTAACTCCCTTTTGAGCCTCAGCAAGTGCAGTTGCGGCAGGAGTGTTTGCCGCTGCACTTGCCTTCTCAACTCAAACATCAGCAAGTGCACTTACAGTGGTAAACCTTGTTGTTGCACTTGCCTTCTCAGTTCTATTTAGCCAGTACATGCATTCTCAAGACTCCATTAGCCTGCTATCGACTATGTTCGTGTTCACCTTAGCAAAGCCTCCACTTTTAGCCGCCTAGCCACAAACTCCCCAACTTCCCAGGGCGAAGGCCACAGCCAAGCCTGCTATCAACTATGCTATGCCTTAGTACCAAGCCCAAGGGGGCTTCCTTAGTCCTATTTGTGCAACCAAGGCAGGTCTATGACCTGGGTAAATGGAAAAAGAGTCCCTTGTGCTTAGGCTGCCCTATTCCCATCTTCGCGGGGTTGCCACGGTATACTGGTATCTCTGGGTCTGCTATCAACTCCAACTAGTAAGCCTTGGGGTCTGCTATTAGCGCCAAGTTAGTGAGCTTCGGGGCTTACTATCAGCACTGAGCTAAAATGACTTTGGGACCTGCTATCAGCCTTAGGTTAGTAATGCCTTGGGGCTTGCTATTAGCCCTAGGCTAGTAATGCCTTGGAGCCTGCTATCAGCACAAAGTATTAACCTCTACTTGCGAAGTGGAAACTTCTCCCAAAGGCTGCTATCACCTTGTCGGGGTGTTCTCTCTGCAAGTTAGTTACTGTGACTGTAGTTACTATGGCAGTCATTTCCCGGGGTAAGTTCAAATGGCAGAACCGACAATATTAGAGATGGCGGCGTTGACAAAATGCCTCCACAACTTGGTCGCTACAAGTGTTACCTCAGCAACTTAGTTGATTCATTTTTCTCTTTCCCTCAGCAACTTCAGATGGTGGCAGAACCGACAATACTAGGAATGATAGCTATATCGATAACACTTGAAATGGTGGCGCTGAGACAAAGTACCTCCGCAACTTGATTGTTGCAAGTGTTGCCTCTGCAACTTAGCTGCTTCGGTTTTCTCTTTCCTTCAGCAACTTCAGAAGGCGATAGAACTGACAATACTAGGAATGGTGGCGCTGAGGCAAAGTGCCTAGGCAACTTGATCGTTGTAAGTAATACCTCTGCGACTTCACTTAGACACTTTTCCTCGTGGAGTCTATTCGAATCTTTGGCGGGCTAGATCTGCTTCGGCCCACTATTGGCCCCCTTCTCTTGGGCTTTAGCCCATGCTTCTTTAATCATTCTTGGAGGGCTAAAAAGGGCGACCTTCGCACTTAGGTTCATACTTAATTTTGAATTTAATTTCTGACCCTCTAGATTTGCCCCCTGTGCGCGTGGAGAACATGTGTTTTTCTGTGTCTGCATAATGTTAGGCTTCAAGTGAACCTTACTAGTAACGTTTCTTCACTTAGTACTCCTTTAACTTTGGTTGCATAAGTGTGTCTTTCTTTGTGTAGGATCTGTTCATCTGGGAGAGGGACAACGTCTCTGCTATTAGTCCCTTAAGCTCAAATAGCCCATTCAGTATTGTGGGGCTTTCTTCAAACTTCGATGATGGTGATGATGTACCCATTGGCTTCCTGCTTCATCGGTCCACAGCTCAAAGCATAATGACTTCTAGCACTAAAAAGGGTAATAATAGTGGTCATAAGAAGTTTCCCCAATGAAGATGCAGAGGTAGTAAAAGGTGGTAGTGGAGACTTCGTCCTTGAGACCCCTAGAGTTGATCATAGGGGGAACATATCTCTTGGGCTAGAACTGCTCAATGTGGAGGTTGCTTATGGGGTTCTTCTCTTGTCCAGTCCCTACTAGTTCTACATGCTGAGGTTGTTGGAACCCAAATTGCTGCAGAAGTTGAAAACATTGCGGTTGAGTTTGGTATTTGCCTATCTAGGCTTGGCTCGCCTGGCGGAGTTGGCCATGAACTTAGAGGTTGTCGCTGCTATCATTGAAACTTCTAACTTAATCGCCTCTGCAACTTCTGAACAAGTTATTGACTTGTACCTTACTCACTTCCCTGAGTTATCCTCTTAACTTGTGTCTCAAGACCTTTTAGTTGTCTAAATGTGGATGATCTTGCCTTGCACTAGGAGGAGCTTGGTGATGGCCTTCTTTATTTCAGAAGGGGACAATGTCTCTGTCATTCCTTATTAAAGCTCAAGTAGCCTATCAATAATTGTTGGGTCTCTTCAAATTGCTTGGATTATGAGGACCTTATTGCCTCACTGATCCCTTGGCCAAAGACTTGCAGGCTAATACTTTTGGACATTGAGGATGAACTAGTTGGCTAGGTCCAAGTCATGGAGGGAGACCGTGGCAATTTCCCCGCTGAAGTTGATGGTAATGAGCAGCGCCAAGTTACAGTTGACACCCAAATTGTGGGTGATGAGATAACTGTTGAGGGTGTTCCAAACGTAGAGGTTCCAAACCTTATTAGCTCTGCCCTTATTCCAGATCTTTCTATACACTCTGATCGCTCCTTTGTTAGCGGTGATAACTTCGTTCCTGAGACTCCTAAAGATGGCTATAGGGTGAATGTATCACTTGGCGTTGAGAACCTCCCTCTCAAATGGAGGTTGTCTCTAGGGGTTCATCTCATTCTACTGAATCTCCGTTGGTCACACAGACTGGAGTTGCTAAGGGCTGAAGACATGGTAGTTGGCCTCAAATAATTGGGCTTTCTACAAGTCTGCCCCCTATGACTCAAACTGGTGGTACTGTGGCAGAATCTTCTGTGCCTTCTAGGAAGGTCCCCTTCTTGAACTAGTGGGTATTTGCTAAGGCTTCCCCCATACTTCCACATTCAAGCATTGCACCTGAAGACTTTTACTACTTTTAATGTTCCAGACTCAATGGTGCAAACGGCGTTGCTAGAGTCTTTCACTAGTTTTGTTCGTAATCTTGTCACCAAGAGAGTTCTAATGACTTCAGGCAAGTTTATGGAAGGTGTTGAGGAAAACCTCAGTAAGCTTAAGAGAAATGGCCTAAACTTGTCTTGGATGAAGGCAAGGCTCCAGGTGGTTGATGGGTTCCTTAAGCAAGCCAGCCATGAATGCTTCTTTGGAGGAGACCATCAGAGATTAAAAGTGTGCCTTGGAGTAACGTTGCCAAAACCTGGCTCGATTTAGGGATAAAGATTATGCTCTTATTGCTCAGCTACCTCAGGATGTTGGTTTAACAGACTCCTTGATGAAGGGTCTGATATGATGTAGTTCCCTTTTCACTTTCTCTTTTCTTTGTCACAATTTCTTTTCAAACATTGTAATCATGTTTTGAAAGTTTGACTTTTATGAAAAGTATGAATGTTTGGTAGTACTTTTGAGTTTTATTTCATCGCTTTCTTTACATTGCTTTTACATAGCTTCTAAAGATAAGCAATACTCTTGCCATGAACAAAACTTCATCATGACTAAGTCTTTACATGGATAAAATTTCACTAAGTATGGAAAACTTTCACTAAGTATGGAAAACTTTCTTTACACTAAGTGTTGGGAAATATTAACAAAGACTTGAAACTGTTTGCCATCAAAACTAAGGAAAATATTCCTTTACATACTTGGCATTTACAGCACCAGTTCTAAATCCATTATTTACCCTCGGCAACTTGTAGTACCCACTACTACTTGTCTCAGCAACTTTGTAAGGGTCTTCCCATCTTGGTGAGAACTTAGGGATTAGTTGCCCCGCGTAATCACATCCACTATCTTCCACACTAAGTCCCCATCTTTAAACTCCTTGTGTTAAACAGACTGATTGTAGGCGCGAGCTATGGATTGATGGTACTAAGGTTTCTAACCGTTTCAATCAAGGCTAAAAAGGTAGGTAGATTATGGTTCACCAAAAAAAGATTGTAATCGTGTATGGCACCCTCCACACATATGTTGACTAAATGAGCTTCATCCACTGGTTCGTGACAGTCAATGGATTTGTCCTGGAACTGTTTGACATAAGCCAATATATATTCGCCTTTTTCTAGACATCTTGCCCAAGTGTGAGGGTAGTGACTTTTTTTTGGACTTGAAAGAACTTCGTATGAAACTTGTTCACCATCTCCTCCCAACTCTTGATCGAGGCCAAGTTCACATACTAGCTGTAAGCCCTTTCAATGAGCGATTTGGAAAACTCCCAAAGGGGGAGAAAGTGGTCACTACTATGGACACCAAGAGTTTCAATGAACCTCACCACATATTCTCTGGCATTGCCTTGCTTCCCATCAAACTTTACAAACTTGGGTATTGTATACCCAGTTGGGTATGTGTAGCTCGCCTTTTTCGCACCCTCTTTCGGAAGTTTGAAAAAATCCCTACAGTTTGGACTCCCACGGTTCTTAATCTAATCTCACAAGTGCAATCTGAGATTGATAAATGCCAAAGAGTACAAATCCGGAAAATCTTTTGAAAAATTGATTTTGAATGAAAAAATGCCAAAATTGGGCTACTTTGCCAGATACAGAGTCGCCACGTAAATATTTTATTTTGGAAAAATTTAGAAAACCCATGACTTGTGCTAAAGGCGACGTGTCTGTCATCACCAAGATTGTCTCAGCTCAGAAACTTAGGTACGAGAAGGGAATGTCATGAATTGAGCACCCTCGCTCGCTCGATCAAAGATCGGCTTCTACTAATCATGATATGATTTTTATCAATATTATATGCTCTTGTTCCGGTTTATTAGGCTAGCATTTACTATGTGATGCGTGCACACAAGTATAGATTAGTTTGCCCGAATTGGAACAATTTAATTTCATGTTCATTTTTTGAAAAGAGTTTGATTTTGCCACTTAACAAAGTGGGCTTAAAGCTCATGAATTTGCCACTTAACAAAGTGGGTTTAAACGTACATTCATTAAATCATTCCAATTCAAGCAACAAACCTTTATCCACAGGCATTCAAGTCGTTAAACAAGTAAGTACTTAGCCTCATAGCAAACATGCTAGATATGGCAATCACTCACACTCATACAAGTTTGCTAAAGCACTAAAAACTCACATAATACTCCAAGCCAAAAAAGAAACTAGTTAGAAAAATGCATGATTCTTAACTATGCCAAATGGTTAATGCAACGCATGCAATATGCAACTAATAGGCTCGACTACTAATATGGCATATGAATCAATTTAAATAGCATGCGGTTTAAGCACGTATTCAACGAGGTAATAAACAATGATGCAAGGTTGAGTGATGAATGGAGCCTCGGTGTATGTAAGACAAATGAATGGATGCAAACATGCGACATGCTAATTGAGACGTGATGCCCCTAATCTAACCATCAAAAGTGGATAACTAAAAGGGAGAAAGACGTGGGGTTGGAAGATATACACATTATTACATTATGCTCTCGCGAAGGAGAGTCCGAATAAATAAACTAAATAACTAGCTAACTAATTAAGCTAAGCAAATTAAGCTAGTTAAACTAATTATTACAAACTAAAATGAAACAAATAATTAGCTAAACTACTTAAGTAATTATTACAACAACAAATAAATTAACTAACTATTCTAGTTAGCAATATAATTACATTAACTACTTAACTAATTAAAGAATTACAACACAATTACAATTAATAATTAAACTAAGCAATTAACTACTCCGCCTTGGGAAACGACGGATGTGCATGCGCATGCTTGGTTTCCACCCAAAAAGACTACCGTTTTGCTTTCGAATGCCTCTGTTTGCACAGTTGACACCAGCACTACTTCTCACTCTGCTCTGCCTTACAAACACTATGTTATGTTTTGTATCAGTGGCTGGCTGGCCACTGGTAAAGGTTATCGACCACCAGCCGGCCATGAAAGTGGCCTGCCGACCACTGATGCACAGGTTCATCTTGCTGCAATAGAGGACAAACAGAGCATATACAGGGTATTTTCAAGGATTGTCTGCACAACTTACCACTTTTTTTCATGAACAAATCCAAGGAGTGGTGAACCTAAGCCACAAACCACCAATTCAAACAATTTCATTGCATGATGGCTTGTGAACCCAAGAGTGCAAGTTCAATAAATGCAAGAAAAAAAACACAAAAAACCTCCTCCCTTTCTTGAAAGATCAAGGGAAGTGGTTGACCTTGGAGACTTGGATCATTTCATCACTAGCAAGCATAAAATGGTCCAAGTTTCATATGTTCAATTAATGTTCAATTGAACACACCAAAACACAATCAAATTCTTATTTTTGCACAATTTTAGTCCTAAGTTTATTCATTTTAATTTACCAACCATTCTTTAATTCAATTAAATCCAATGGTGAATTAAAGTCTTCTAATGGAAAGAGGGTTCAAAACACAAGTTGCTTTGGGTATGAAAGAAGCATCATACCATTAGTAATGAACCCTGTAAGGGATTAAACCATTAAGTATGAAACCTCAATTTCATACTTGGGCAAACAAATGACTTGAAACCATTTTCAAAGCAAAATAAAAAGTCAAGAATGGAGGGAGGTTGCAGAGATTATTAGTGCTAAAATGAAGTATGAAAAGCCCAAAATAAGTGCTATCAACTCAAATAAGTGATGTCTAAGACCTAAAACATCAAGCTTATGAGGACTATTACACTAGAAGTATGCAAAACAAAGATCAAACACAACAAACACTTAAAAACAGTCTTAAAACAGGTCTGAAACAGCCCTAAAACATGCTGGAATTAAGCTAACAAAAGCTAGAAAAATAAGCTAAAACATGGAACATGTTAAGCTAGAAAACAAAACACAAGGAGGGGAGGCTACCCCCTCTATTTTTAGACTTCAAAACATGATTTTGGCCACTGAAATAATTCTAAAATTTAGTATTTAAAAGCTCAAAAAAAGGTGACAACAAGGATGGGAAACACAAGGGTAAAGGCCTTCAAAACAAGGTGTAAAGAATGGTGAACTACCCATCAACCTTTAATGGCCTTAAAAACCAAGTTTCAGCCCAAAAATACAGAATTTTTACAGTCCAAAATTAGTATGTAAAAAAAAAAAGTGCTAGAATGAAGACAAAAGTAGCTAAATAATAAGCTAAAATATGTAACAATTAAAGCTAGTAAACAAGCCAAATGAGTGGTGGCTAACCTCTCCATTTTTTAGACTTCAAAACCACTTTTTTAACCTCTGAAAACCTTTGAAAATTAGTGGTAAAAAGCTCAAAAAAAGTTGATGAAGAGATGGGAAACACAACTGTAAAGGCTTAGAGAACAAGGTTCAAAGAAGGGTGGTTAACCCCTTTACCTTTAATAGCCTTAAACCACAAGCTTCAGCCCATAAAAAATAGTTGAAAAACACTTCAAAATCAGCAAGCAAGAAAATATAGAAAAGAAGTAATGTAAAGATGGTACAAAGGCAAGAGAATGTATACCTCTTGAAGAGAAATGAACCCTTAAGTCATAACCCAATAATTTCACACCCTCAAGTGCTTCAAGAGCTCAAATTCAAACTCAAATCATCTCAGCAAGAAGTTCTTTAGGTTTGGTTTAGAGTGTTTGGACATAGGCTATGCAAATTGCAAAAGAGAGAGAGAGAGAATTGTAGAGAGAGAGGATTTTTCCAAAATTATTTCTTCACTCCTAAATGTTTCTAACCTTCAAAGCAAGAAGAAAGGTCTTCTATATATAGAAATACATGAGCTTTGGTTGAAAATATCTAAAAAAGAACAACTGGAGCTTTGTGGAAACAGCTGGAGAAAATATCTAGGTTTTACACTGGTGGCCGGTCGGCTAGCAGTGGTGGCCAGCTGACCATCACTGGTGGCTGGCAGGAAAAAAATGGTGGCTTGTCGTCCACAAATGGTGGCTACCGGCCACCTGTCGGCCATGCTTCCAGGCTGGACTTCAAATGGGCATATATCCCTCATCCGGACTCGATTTTAGGTCATTCTTGAGTCTAAATTGAAGCCCCGAAACTCTACTTTCCAATGGTGATAGCCTCACATCTAAATTCTAAGTGTGAAAAGAGATATGCCTATTTTAGTGAAGGTTGCTCAATTCTCTCTTAATGGTTTGATGCCCAACTTCTTCCCCAACTAGTTTTCTTCCCTCTCCTTCTATTTTCTTCAACTCCAAACCTCTAAATAAGATGTTTAAAAAGATTTTTCAAAGAGTTTACCTCTTTTCCATTTATTTTCACTTTGTCCTTGCTCGGTTTACCGAAAAGTGTAACATTTTATAAAATGCGAGTCTCGAAACATCGTAGAAACATTTTCAAAATAGCCTCAGTGCCTGTGTTGGAGCTGGTCTAAACACCATGACCATAATAGCCTCAGTGAGAGTTTTCAAAGCTGTCAACATCTCCCTCTGCGTATCCTGAAGTGAGTGGACTACCTCAACTACAACACTGTAGTCATGGTCCTCAATAGATGTTGCTCTGCCATTGAAAGAGCCTTGCTGCTATGGGGGTTATTGAACTTTATCCTCTGCCATTTTTTCTAGTGAAGTATGTAAACCACTGTAACAACCCCGACTCAAGATTAACGATAACCCATGATTTAGTATGCCTAATAATTTATTAAGATCAGATTTTGAATTAATTGCATATATGTTGCGTTATTTGTGTTTTATCTGTTCATTATAGGAGTATCTGTTTGAAATTTCTGTTACATTTTGTGAATCAAAAGCCTTATCGGCATCCAATCATGAAATTGACTTGGTATATGTATTATTTGGAATTTTTAGAATATTATGGTGGGTCCAATTGAAATTCGGTTCAAAGCGATTAAATTAGATTAATTTGATGCCATTTGATTAGCTTTGATTAATTATCACCAAATGAGCTATATATAACCCCACTAGTTCAATTTTGCACCTCATTTTCCTCACCTTTAAGCTCTAAACGTGTGAGAGAGGGAGAAGAAGAAGCTTGAGCTTAATTCAAGGAGGGAATGAGAGAATTGCTAAGAGTGATCAAGAGTTTGAAGGGATTGGTGATAGATTGTTGAGCCTAGCTAGAATCTAAGGGAATTGTGAACTCTAGGTAAGAGATCAAACTCTTAATTATGTAATTGAATTAGATTTTACAAGGATTCAAGTGAATTGGATGAATTTATGTAAGGATTGAGTTAAAATTTAAGGAAGATAAGTCATTCCATATATGCATGCATATTTAAGACATTTTGAAGATGTTTTCAAAGACTTTCCTCTCATGTATGTTGTAAATCTAGCATGGTTTAAAGAATTCATAACATTTCTCACCCTTGAGCCTCATTTGATCAAGTATTGGAGGCTAAGAACTTAGGTGATTACATGCATGACATATATAGAACATGTTCTTGCATTTTAAGTTGAATTGTTACATAATTACATGTCAATTGGGTCTTGATTTTGAGTAATGATTTTTACTTCATGATGTTTTCCAAGTTCACATGTGATTCCTCAAGTTTTTAGCCCAAAATGTTGAGCTTTGAAGTGTTTAGTTCGAATTTGAAGCTTGAAGATCAAATCTAGAAATTCCAGAATTTGTGTCTATGCTCGAGCGTAGGAGATCACGCTCGAGCGTAGGAGATCACGCTTGAGCGACCACTCTAAGTGCGTACACTTCCGCTCGAGCGTGAAATGCATGTATCCAGAAGTTCATATGTTTTGCAGTAAGCTCGAGCGACAAAGCTCACACTCGAGCGAAGGTCTGAGTCTCACGCTCGAGCAGGGATCGAGCTTCCGTCGAGCGTGAAAAACAAGCAACCAGCAGTTTTGCCAGCGTTTACAGACCGCTTGAGCGAAGGAAGTTACGCTCGAGCGGACCCTCACATTTTGCATGTCCGCTTGAGCGAGAAAAGCCACGCTCAAGCGTGGACCCTGTTTTTAGCAAGTTTTGAAAAATATTTTCAAGTGCATTTTTGCATCATCATTCCGTCCTAGGCATTCCTAGGCCATGATTAAGACACTATAATGAGGATAAAGGTTAAAAACACACTTAGGACAAGAAAATGTGTTATGTGCAATTCGAGCGTGTGTTTCAATGTATGTCTCTGTCATGTTATGTAGGTCACGCGCCACGAGTTAAGAGAATTACCTACTCTACTCATCTACTTGGAGCCATCTGTTAACTGTGAGTAATAACGCTGTAAAACTATGTTTAATTACAAGTATTTTCTGACTGATATGATACGATTTGTTTTCTGAAATGCTATTTAATGAATTATGAATGAATGTCTATTTTTTCTAAAATGTATTTGTGGCATCCTTAGTTCACGTGGCCCTTACTCGGGGGTAACAATACCGTGGCCAATATGCACGTGGCCCTCACCCAAGGGTAACAATATCGTGGCTTATATTCACGTAGCCCTTGCCCGGGGGTAACAATACCGAGGCTTATATTTACGTGGCCCTCGTCTGGGGGTAACAATACCATGGCTACTTGCGCACAAAATATGGACCTTTATGGTTGTCGGTACTGACTGTATATATATATATATGAGTCTCAGGACCAAGTTAATATGATGGCTAATGGATGTACCACGTATGATCTTATGTGAAGTCCAAATATGAATATGAATGTGAATATGAACGTGTATAAGAATCTGTTTCTAATATAAGCTCTGATTTTTAACTCTGTGATGGACATCATTCATTAAAACCCTTTGCTTTGTTATTATTCACTAGGCTTCTACTCACTATTTATTTTTATGTATGTAGGTGAGCAGGCATGTGACCAGGCCTAAGTTGCTGCCTGGCTGGAGTCAGCCAGTTGTTGTGCCTTCCGTGGAGATTCCCTTTTTGAGATCTGACCAAGTTTTGAGCCTTTAGGATTTTTGTACTTTCTGATGGTTGTGTTTAATCTGAACATGCTTTGGAAGTTCTGTATGTGTGGCTCCGGTGACGTGTGACTAATGTATTTTGACGTCACATCTATATATAAATATAAATTGGTTTCCAAAATTTTCTGTCCCATGTATGTTTGCACAACTCTATGGACTATGTATGTTTAGTATATTTGCTTCCGCTGTCCTATTTATATATTATTCTGTTCAGAGGCCTTCGGTAATCCAAGGATTACTGGTCGGTTACGATATTAAACCTATAGGGGCAGGTTTGGGTCGTGACAACCACTATGGGTGTGAACCATCAACAAAACAACCTCCCTAGTGGAGTCGCCAGAAATGTAGGGAGGTTCGAGGTTAGGAAGATGATTAGAGAGGCAAAACTATGTTAATGGTCCAAGAATAATAGAATGACTGGAAAATGAGCAGCAATAACTGTTTGGGAGGTTGAAGAGTGAGCAGTTGGGTGAGGTGAAGCAAGTAGCTTAAGAAGAAGACAATGACAGTGCACAAATGGGCATCATCTCCCTTAAATCCCCAAATTTCTTCTCTTGGACCTTGGGAAATAGGTCATATTTATAGGCTTTTCCTTGGTACCAAGAGGACATCAAGTGGCCAAATAGAGAGAAGACATGTGTCCCTAAGGATCACATAGAATATTCTGCCTTAAGCCACCAGGCTGAAGGTGCCACGTGTTCTTCTACATGTACTGTGTACTATTTGTTTGCCTCCGTAACTACTTTTTTTGAGCCTCAGCAAGTGTAGTTGCAACGGGAGTGTTTGGCGCTGCAACTCCCTGCAACTCCTTTTTGAGCCTCAGCAAGTGCAGTTGCGGCTGGAATGTTTGCTGCTACACTTGTCTTCTCAGCTCGAACCTCAGCAAATGCACTTATAGCAGTAAACCTTGCTGCTACACTTGCCTTCTCAGTTCTATTTAGCCATTACATACATTCTCAGGACACCATTAGCCTGCTATCAATTATGTTCATGTTCACCTCAACGAAGCCTCCACCCTTAGCCACCTAGCCACAAACTTCCCAGCTTCCCAAGGCGAAGGCCACAGCCAAGCCTGCTATCAGCCATGCTATGCCTTAGTACCAAGCCCAAGGGGGCTTCCTTAGTCCTGTCTGTGCAACCAAGGCAGGTCTATGACCTGGGTAAATGGAAAGGGAGTCCCTTGGGCTCGGGCTGCCTTGCTTCCATCTTCACGGGGTTGTCGCGGTATACCGGTATCTCTGGGCCTGCTATCAGCTCCAACCAGTAAGTCTTGGGGCCTACTATCAGCGCCAAGCTAGTGAGCTTCAAGGCCTATTATCAGCACCGAGCTAAAAATGACTTTGGGCCTACTATTAGCCCTAGGCTAGTAATGCCTTGGGGCCTGCTATCAGCTCCAAGCATTAGCCTCTACTTGCGGAAGGAAAGCTTCTCCCAAAGGCTGCTATCACTTTGGCGAGGTGTTCCTTCCGCAAGTTAGTTGTTGTGGCCGTAGTTGTTGCAACTGTAGTTGCTGCAGCAGTCATTTCCCACAGCAAGTTCAAATTGCAGAATCGACAGTATTAGAGATGGCGGCACTGATAAAATGCCTCTGCAACTTAGTTGCTTCGGTTTTCTCTTTCTCTCAACAACTTCAGATGGTGGCAGAACCGATAATACTAAGAATGACAGCTGTACTGACAACACTTGAAATGGCGGCACTAAGATGAAGTACCTCCACAACTTGACCACTACAAGTGTTGCCTCTGCAACTTAGTTGCTTCGGTTTTCTCTTTCCATCAGCAAATTCAAATGGCGGCGGAGTTGACAATATTAGGAATGGCGGCAACTTGACCGCTGCAAGTAATACCTCTGCAACTTCAATTAGATACTTTTCCTCGTGGAGTCTGTTTGAATCTTTGGCGGGTCGTACCTGCTTCGGCCCACTGTTGGCCCACTTCCTTTAGGCTTTAGCCCATGCTCCTTGAATTATTTTTGGTTGTCTAAAAGAGGCAACCTCCACACTTGGGTTTATACTTAATTTTGACTTTAATTTCTGACCTTCTATAGGCACTAAAGTGAGATTTTATGTAAAGTGCAGGGGTGCATAGTATAATTTATCTTCACATGTTCTCTCTCTTTCTCTTTCCTAATAAAAAATTTAAAAAACTATTTTAATCTTTTTCATTTTATTTTCATACTATATATAATTTTTAACATAAAAATTAAATTTTTTAAAATTAAAATATCATTGAAAATATATACCTTTAAAATGAGAAAATTATTAAATATATTCAATAAAAAATTAAAATAAATAAAAAGTAATTACTATGTTTAGTTATGTTTTGAAATTATTATTATTTAAATATAAAAATTAATTTGATGAACTAAACACACAAAAATCATATATTTTTGAAATTCTCAAAAACAATTTTCATTCAAAAAAAAATCAAATGAAAATAATTTTTTTTTTAATGGAAATAAAAAACACACAAATCCAATTTGTACATTGGTACAAATCAAATACAGAGGAGTTTTGGAAAGATGGTTAAAAGATAAATTTTTGTTTTTTTTTTCACTTTTTTTGACTTTTTTTTTTAAAAAAAACGTGTAAAAAATGTGAGAGATCACATCATCACATCATCTCTAACATTTTTTACACGTTTTTTTTTTTCCAAAAAGAGTCAAAAAAAAAAAAAACCTAGCTTTTAATCATCTTTCCAAAACTCCTCTGTATTTGATTTGCACCTATGCACAGATTAGATTTGTGTGTTTTTTTATTTCCTTTAAAAAAATTTATTTTCATATGATTTTTTTTGAATGAAGATTGTTTTTGAAAATTTCAAAAATATATGATTTTTGCATGTTTATTTCATCAAATTAATTTTTATATTTAAAAAATAATAATTTCAAAACATAACTAAACATAGTAATTACTTTTTATTTATTTTAATTTTTTATTAAATATATTTAATATTAGTATCATTTTAAAGATATATTTTCAATGATATTTTAATTTTATAAAATTAAATTATTATATTAAAAATTATATATATTATGAAAATAAAATGAAAAAGATTAAAGTAGTTTTTTAATTTTTTTTATTAGGGGGGGGAGAGAGAGAGAGAGAGAGAGAGAGAGAGAGAGAGAGAGAGAGAGAGAGAGAGCATGTGAGGGTAAATTACACTTTGCACCACTATACTTTACACAAAATTCTACTTTAGTCCCTACACATCAAAATTGTAACACTTAACCCTTTCAAGGGTAACTTCTGTTAGCCTCACTATTAATAGAAGGGCTAATGTGACACTTGACCAAAATTTCAAGGGGTTAAGTGTCACAATTTGATATGTAGGGACTAAAGTGAAATTTTGTGTAAAGTATAGGGATGCAAGGTGTAATTTACCAAATAATTCATAAACAATAATTGCGACATGATTTGGGTACCATTTTTTCACATTGGGCTATCGTGTTCTACTATTTGTTAATGTCACCAACCTTGGGCCAAGTCTGGGAACCACCTAAAATAGTTAAAAAATTAAAAAATCACTATTAAAAAATCATCTCTTATCTCTATTTTTTTTGTGTCTTTTCGTAAAAAATTAAAAAGTCATTCTCTTCATACTATTTAATATTCGTTTAGAATAATCTATGGATACTAAAACTTCTACTAAAAATTTTACTAAAAGTGTTACAAGTTAAATTTGATTAATTGTCAAAAAGGTAATGAGACTTCAACATCCAATAATATTTAAAAACATGTTTTATTAAGAATTTTAATACATGTATTGCTTATTTTGTTAATATATTTCTCTTTTTCCAATGATCTATATTTCTCTTTTTCCAATGATCTACTCTAATCTTCCCATATATTCCTCCATATATATGGTAATTGTGTTTTTGTCCTGATCAATATACCGGTATTATATTTTTATATGTATATTTTCATATGGAGTTATAGGTTTTGAAAAAAAATAAAAATTTACATAATTTAAGTGAACTTTAATTTGGCATTTCAAAGTGACTGCCATATAATATTTTCAATGCAATATGAAAGGAATGTTGAAGATATTTCCAATTTACAATTAAAAAAAAAGTACTCCAATAATCTATTATTATGATACTTTTTAATTTAATTTTATTGTATTTTGTATCATTTCACCTAAATATTTTCTTTCATTTAATGTTGTAAAACCTCTGTCTTTGCGAATTTACTTCAAAACTCAATCATAACTCATACTCAATTTACTCTAAGATTTCGTTCAAAATATGTAAATTTGTATTTATTGAATAAAAGAAAAACATATTTTCAAGAGATTTGATATCTAATTTATGATCATTTATGAGAGATTTATTTATATTGAATTTCATTTCTTATTTGGCTGTTAATTATGAATCTAGAAGTTTACTTAAGAAAATATTTATATGGGATTTGACTCCCTAAATTACAATTGCCAAATTATATTTAAGAAAATATTTATATAAAATCCTTCTAAAGGAGTTTTTTTTTTTTTTTTCTTTTTTTTCTTTCTTTCTTAAAGGCTTATATTTATTTATTAGTGAAGAATTTTTATTTTCATGAGTTTGAAAGAATTAATAAAAGACGCCAATGATTCCCATATTTAGGCTACTTATTAGCGAAGACATTTTATTTTTATTGATTTTGATTGGCTTATGTTTACTTGTGAGTATAGATTTTACTTGAATGAAGAATTATATGAGATTTGACTCATTCAATTACAATTACTTTTGAATCAAGATCTTTATTTAAGTAATCATGGATTATAATCTAACCATAACAAAAATTATCAAAGAGTCTTAAATGTAAAAGATCAAATCAATTCTTTATATTAAGACATCCATAAAATGGATGAACAAACCAAATCACATAAAAAAATTTGATATTATCAAATGCAATCTAAATTCATTTTTTGAGAAATCAAATATACAAATTCTGAAATTGTACAAATAAACTCGTTAGTCATTAGGGACATTGGCGAATAAGTCAAATAAAGTCCAACATTTTCATAAACCAAACATTATATAGAGAACAATAATCAAATTAAGAAAATTTGTAAAATATTATGACGATGCATATATAACCCATACATACTTCAAAATTATTTTACAGCCTTTGGTGATGGAGATACCAAATTGATAGAATCCAAGTTGATTGCAAAAAAGAACTGATTCTAGGCTACTTATAAATAGAATTCATTAATCCAAGGCATTTTATTTGAAAGGCCAGTTAAAAAACTCAAAAACATCTAATCTAAAAACATAAAATTAAAATTAAATTATATAATTAAACTGCATGGACATGTTTCACTATGTGTACGTATATATAATCTAGACATACATATCACACTTACATTGCAAAAGCAAATTGTCAATCACACAACGTTGATTTAAAAACACTATAAGAAATTATATTTTCCGCGACTGACATTTTGGTCGCAAAAAATACCATATTTTTTCGTTAAAATCTTTTCGCAACCAAAATGTGTTGGTCGTGAGTTGGTCACTAAAGCCTCGTCACAGATAGTTTTCTGCAACCAAAGTTATAGTTAGTCGCTGAAAGGGACCATTGGCGACCAAATAATTGGTAGCGGAAAGTCCAATCCATATTAGCCAAAAGGTAACTTTTAGTGACCAAAGTCATAGTTAGTCGCCAAAAGTCAGCGCCTTTACCCAAAGAAAAATATTCTTTTGTGCTGCCTAGGAGTTGAACTCCTAACCAAGGAATCACTCTCCATGCGCCCAATCCACTCTGCCAATAACATACTTGTTCACATTTGGCAAAGAAAATATATAACTCATAAAAATTGGGTTATACATTATTTCATGAAACCTTCAATGCCTAAACAGAAAAGTAGAATGTAATTACAATAGTACCCGTTTTTTTTAAATTTATCCCACCATAACTTTCCGCGACTAACTTATTTTTTGGTCACCAAAATGTGATTTTCTGTGACCAAATTTGTAGTTGGTCACCAATAGTTAAGTCATTCGTGACCAACTTATTTTTTGGTCACCAAAAGGTGATCTTCCGCGACCAAATTTGTAGTTGGTTGCCAATAGTTAAGTCATTCGCGACCAACTTATTTTTTGGTCGCCAAAAGACGACCTTCTGCGACCAAATTTGTATTTGGTCGCCAAAAATTAGCTATTAGCCACCAAAAAATTGTGGGTCGCGAAAACATCAGTGACCAAAAAAATTTTAGTCGCAGAAAGTGAACTATTTGCGACCAACTCAAACTAGGTGATCGTCAAAAGTGTTTTTTCTTGTAATGAAAGCACCTATGAATCCTTAAATTATAAAATCTACATGCTACCAAACTCATCGCATCGCAACAAATGTGAATCTGTTGATATTATTTCCTTCAGTCAGTGTCACCATGCTAACTCCTTTACTAAATTATTGTGCAGGAATTTGGAGGTGTAAAATATATGTCTCAAGCATCTTTATAACTCTTCATATGATATTTTCTGTCATTGCATGATTCTGGATCCCCTCTCTTTTCTTTCATCCCAAACAAAAAATAAATTTAGTGAATGTGAATCATAGCATAAGATTTGAATCGAATCCCACATTATGAATAAAATTGATATAAACTCACTACAAAACAAATTGAATATACATGAATGGGACACAAAACAGAACATAATGAATCTATAAATGATTGCTCCAGCCATTGGATTACCTACAACTATAGCATAAGCCAAAATGACAAGCTTTGGACACACCACTTCTCTCCTCTTCTTCTTCTTCTTCTTCTTTTTCCTCCACTTGGTGTTCTCTGAATTGTCGCCAAACCAGAGAACCACCATGAACCAGCTCTATGGTCTTCTCCCCAACAGCACAGCCCAGTTTTCTCCTCCTTCCCCATGGAATGTCGCCAAAGACCCAAATCCATGTTCATGGAAGGGTGTTACATGCGCTTCCAATAATTCTTCCATCACCAATCTCTCTCTCCCTTTTTTCTCTATCTCTTCCTCCGATTTTCTTGTTCTTCTTTGCCAGATTGATACCTTGGAGGCTGTTGATCTCTCCAACAATCACTTGAGCTCAATCCCAGATGGGTTCATGTCTGGTTGTGGAAAGATTACTGGGTTGAAACAGTTGAATATCAGTAGGAACAAATTGTCTGGCCCTTTACCCACTTTTAATGGTTTTGCTAAGTTGGAGTCCTTGGACTTGTCTCACAATTCATTGGGTGGAAGCATTGATTTACAGCTTGATGGGTTGGTTGGTCTCAAAAGTCTGAACCTTGGCTTCAACCAGTTCATCGGCTCTGTTCCTATGAACCTTGGAAAATCCATGGTTTTGGAGGAGCTTGGGCTTTCTGCCAATCACTTTGAAGGTAAATTCCCTGAATCAATTGCAAATTATTCGAAATTGATTGCAATTGATCTTAGTTTCAATTACATTTCTGGGTCAATCCCTGATAGATTTAGAGAGCTTCTCAATCTGCAAATTTTGATTCTATCTTCTAATAATTTGAGTGGTGGAATCCCACAATTCCTTTCAACTATCCAAAACCTATCGCGATTCATGGCCAGCCAGAATTCTTTTTCTGGTGTTATTCCACTTGGGATTACAAAATATCTCAAGAATTTAGACCTTAGTTATAATAACTTAAATGGGTCAATTCCTGGAGACCTTTTATCCCAATCAAATTTGCAGAGTGTGGATTTGTCTTATAATTCATTAAGTGGGTCAATACCTGCAACTATGTCTCCAACCTTGTTGAGGCTGAGATTCGGAAACAATCAATTGAATGGGACAATCCCGTCTTCACCTTTTGGAAGCCTTCAAACACTGACCTATTTGGAGTTGGATAACAATAGTTTGAGTGGATCAATACCTCCTCAATTGAGTTTGTGCAAGAATTTAGCACTGCTGAATCTTGCTAACAACAACCTCACTGGTGTTTTGCCGGTACAGTTGGGTGGTCCGAGCAAACTTCAGGAATTGAAGCTTCAGGCCAACAAATTGTTTGGAGAAATCCCAATTCAAATTACCCAATTACACGCATTGCAGAAACTGAATATCAGCTGGAATTTGCTGAACGGTTCGATACCATCTTCAATTTCAAGCTTGCAAGCTCTTACCAACTTGGATTTACGAGGCAACAATCTCAGCGGTTCAATACCTGCTTCGATTGGTAACTTGAATTCCCTTATAGAACTCCAACTAGGGAACAACAAACTCAGTGGGACAATTCCGTTGATGCCACAGACTTTGCAGATTGCTCTAAATTTAAGCAGCAATGTCTTTGAAGGGCCTATACCTGAAACGATATCAAAATTGATCGGATTGGAAGTGTTGGATCTTTCCAACAACAAATTTTCTGGTCAGATTCCAGATTTTCTGGTTAAAATGGCAAGCTTGACACAATTGGTGCTTTCCAACAATATGCTCTCTGGAGTGGTTCCCAAGTTCCCTCCATTCGTTACTGTTGATGTAAGTGGAAACAAGGCTCTCAGAAACGCTACCAATTCAAACTCTCCCTCATTATCTCCAAAAAAAAGGACAGTTGCTGTGGGAATTGTTGTTGCGGTTGCTGTTGCTAGTGTCTTGGCTTTTGCGGCCACGTTTATTGTTTTTGAGCGATTCTTAAAACAATTTTGTAGTGTCAAAGGTCATTGGATAACTGATAATAGCATCTATAAATCAAAGCTTGACTTCACCAAAGCCATGAAGGCAGTGTCCAAACCTGTCAACATGATGCTGAAGAATGAGTTCTGCACCTACTACAGGGCTTTGATGCCTTGTGGGATGAGCTATTGCATCAAAAAGATAAATTGGAGTTGTAAGGCATTCCAATTGCTGAGCCCCGAGAGGTTTGTTCAAGAGTTAACGGTTTTAGGTAAGCTAAGCAATTCAAATATCATGATCCCTCTAGCTTATACTTTAACCAGTCGTAGCGCATATATTGTATACGCTAATCCTCAACGTGGAACTCTCTTTGACCTTCTTCACACAAGTTATGATAATGTTCTGAAATGGGAAGAGCGTTACAGTATAGCTGTCGGAATTGCTAGAGGTCTGGCTTTCCTACATGGGTGCTCCACATCGACTGGACCCATAATTCTCCTCCATCTTTCAACAAAAAGTATCCTAATGGAATCACTTTCGAAGCCTCTGATTGGAGATTTTGATCTTGGTAAGGTGATCAAGCCTTCGAAAACCATGGGGACAATCTCTGCTGTAGCTGGTTCAGTTGGGTACATCCCTCCAGGTAATCTGCTCTTTTTTAACTGTCTTTAGTTCAATATGCAGTAAATATTGTTGTCATTGATCAAATTTTGAGCTTATTGTGTTGGGAGCCTTTTTGTTACTTGCAGAATATGCATACACAATGAGGGTGACTCCATCTGGGAATGTTTACAGTTTTGGAATGGTGATGCTGGAATTATTAACCGGCAGGCCTGCTATAAGTGAAGGAACTAATTTAGCTGAATTGGCACTGACTCAGACTCAGTCAATCCATCACGACAAGTGGGAAGAAATTCTTGATTGTAGACTATTAAGTGATGCATCAAGTGGTGTTCGTGATCAAATGCTTTCGCTTCTTAGAATTGCTTTGGGTTGTATTGCCGTCTCACCGGATGAAAGGCCAAATGCAGAAAGCTTGCTCGATATGCTACTTAATGTGGCAACTATTTAGTCTGTAATTAAGGCAATTTAGTAGTATGAAGAACAGAGTTCACCACCATACCCTGTAATCGATTATTCAATAATAATAATAATAATAATAATGGTTTATTTGGTTTATACATGCTATTCTGTGGCAACATTAGCTAGAAATTCAACATGGCCTTACTTCAATTTTGGCGTTCCACTTGTTTGGAAATGAGGACATACATTACAATGAACAAAGTTTCGATTGTATAATAAGCTAATAGCATGACTTATACACCTCAGTAGGGCATAGAAACAGAGGAGAGAGAAATAGGCTGGTTTTAAAGAGAGAAGACTGATGGGGTGAGATGATTAAGACTTCATTTGCCAAAGACTTGGCATAGAAACAGAGGATATAGAAATAGGCTGGTTTTAAAGAGAGAAGACTCGGTGGGGAGTGTTCTATGGGGTGAGATGATTAAGGCTTCATTTACTATTGCCAAAGACTTGGCATAGAAACAGAGGAGAGAGAAATAGGCTGGTTTTAAAGATAGAAGAAAATATTTAAAGAAAATACTTTAAATAAAAAAATTTATAAAAATATTATTTTAAATATCAATGACATTTTTAAAATAATAAGAATAATAATAGCTATTTTGATTGGAAATAAAGTGATTACAATATTATTATCTATGAAATTTTCAATATAATTGTGATGTCTATCACTATTGACATGCAAACATAATTAATCTCAATGAAAATATAAAATTTAGTGAATTATTAGTTACATTTGACATGTAGCATTCATTCTTTATGTGTTTGTTTACTATTGGTTGGTGATATCACATGTTAATGATGACGTGATATAACTATTATATTGAATTTTTACGCATATTTTGTAAAAAAAAATTACTTTATCATTATATAATTTATTTTAAAACTTTATATCCATGACTTTTTTTAATATTGTCCATGATACACTAATTACAAATAATATTTAATTTTCAGAAAACAGTTTTCTAAAAATTCTATATTTTTATTTTCCATATTTTAATGTTTTTAATAAATTTTTTTAATATTTTAAGCAAATTTTTTTAATTTTTAGACACACCTAACATAAATACACTTAAAAAATATAATATTTGTGAAAAAAAATCTTTAAAAAATACACTAAATACCAAAAAATATAAAAATAATATGAAAATTCAGTACATTTTTCGTATTTTTGTATATTTATTAATTTTTTAAAATATTTTTTCACAAATATTTTACTATTTGGATACATATCTAAGTGATATGCATCTAAAAAAGTAAAAAAAATGTTTAAAATTTTAAAAATATTCACTAAAACCAAAAAAATACGAAAAATAAAAAACTTAGTTTTCAGAAAACTAAAACTAGACACACTGATTAATTTTTTTTTTTTTATCTTTCTTGAAGTTAATGGTAAAAATTTATGTTAAATATTTTTATAAAAAAATTCATATTGTAATTAATAAGTGTCCATCTGATTTAATTTCTTGGATCCGCCACTGGGTAGACATCGAGTGATATGAGGAGTGTCGTAAATAGCGATATGAATCTCCTTAATTTGATTAATTAAATGGCCATTGATAAAGTCGAATGGAGAACAATGATTCATGTATTTAACTTCTTTTGATAAGACTTAAGATTTGATTTGATTTAGTAACTAAATCTTTTTCGATCAAAGTCAAAAACATTACAATAGATTATAACTACATCACGTGCAATATAATTACTGACTAATTTGATTGATTAACAATCAAAATATGTCATAACTAATGTTATATTTGTGGTTGGTAACACTTATAAATTAATGTTTGATTGTAATTTTAAATTATAATTTATTTATCCTTTTTAGTTTTATAATTTATTAATAAAATTGATCATTTATTATAAAATTATGAGCTTGAAAGTGCGTGATATAATTTATCTCAAAATATTAAAAAAAAAAATTATAAATAACATAAAAGTCAAGAATATTTATCAGTAGTAATGAGTCCAGTCAACTCTCCCCAAACAAGGCACTCCAACATTCTCCGGTCTCTAAAACGCTAAGGGTGTGTTTGGTAACGTTTACGTTTTCAGTTTATATTTACAAAAATTTTATAAATTGGTTTTTGTTTATTTTTTGTTTATTTTTAAAAAAACATAAACTACAAACGCGTTTGGTAATTGACAAAATGTTTAAAAAAATTTAAAAACATAAAAAGAGTGAGAAATGGCAAGTGGCAGTGGAAGACGGTGGTGGAAAGTGGTGACGGTGGGTGGTGGCGAGTGGGTGACGGTGGCGGGTGGTGGGTGGTAGCGAGTGGGTGGTGGTGGTGGCGGCAGCGATTGGTGGTAGCAGGTGGGTGGCGGATGGCAGGTGGTGGTGGGTGGGTGGGTGGGTAACAGTGGCGGGTGGTGGGTGGTAGCAAGTGGGTGGTGGTGGGGGTGGTGGCGGGTGGGTGGTGAGTGGTGATGGTAGGTGGGTAGGTGACGGTGGCAGGTGGTGGGTGGTAGCAAGTGGGTGGTGGTGGTGGTAGCGGGTGGTGGGTGGTGGTGGTAGGTGGGTAGCGGATGGCGAGTGGTGGTAGGTGGTGGATAGTAATGGTGGGTAAGTGGGTGATAGTGGCGGGTGGTAGCGAGTGAGTAGTGGTGGCGGGTGGTGGGTGGTAGTGGCAGGTGGGTGGCGGATGGCGGGTGGTGGTGGGTGGGTGGGTGACGGTGGCAGGTGGTAGGTGGTAGCGAGTAGGTGGTGTTAGTGGTGGTGGTGGGTGGTGGCAGGTGGTGGTGGTAGGTGGGTGGCGGGTGGGTAGTGGGTGATGGTGGTGGTGGTGGGTGGTAGGTGGTGAGTGGTGGTGGCAAGTAGATGGCGGGTGGTGGATGGTAGTAGCGGGTGGTGGGTAGTGGCGGGTGGATGGCAAGTGGGTGGTGGGTGGTGGTGGTGGTGGTGGTGGCGGCGGCGAGAGGTGGGTGGTAGTGGCAAACGGGTGGCAAGTGGGTGGTGGTGGCAGGTGGTGGGTGGTAGGTGGTGAGTGGTGGTGGCAGGTGGTGGTGGGGAGTGGGTGGTGGTGGCAGCGGCGGAAGACGATGGTAGAAAATGGTGGCGGGTGGTGGTCGTGGAAGACGGTGGTGAAAAATGGTGGCGGGTAGTGGCTAGTGTTGGGTGGTAAAAAAAAAAAAAAACTCAAAACTTAAAACGGAAACACATTTTTTGTGTTTTTATTTTTTGGCCAAATTTATAAACTGAGACCATTGATTTATAAATTAAAAATTTTACCAAACAAGTTTTTATTTGAGTTTTTAAAATTTTTATAAATATAAACAAAAAATTGAAAACGTAAGTGTTACCAAACGGCACCTAAATATTTTCCCTCTCCAGTTTTTCTAAATCTTTTCTTTTTTCGTTACTACCTTTAGTAGTTGTCTGTGGTTGATTATTTTAGTTTTTTTTTTTTTTTTGTCATTTTTTTTAATAAAAATTTTGTAAAAAACTATATATTTTTGAATTCTACTCGATTAAATAGAAAAAGTAATATTGGAAAAAAAAAATCTAGAAAAGACAAAATAAAAAAAAAATTTAATTCTGTAGTGAACTTTTTTTTTTCTTTCAATTTTTTAGATTGACCTACACAAGATTGGACAAAGTAAAAAAATTGACAAAATTTTTAAAAAATATTACTAAAGATAATTCATAAAAATGTGATTTTTTTAGTTGTATGCTAGACAACCCTTCAGTAGCTATGGTGACTCATGAAGTTTTGACTGTTTCACGATGTGTTTGATTCATAAATTTTGATAGAGATTTGAAAAAATAAATAAAAAGGTATGTAAAATATAAATGAAATATAATTAAATTTGACCTATATTTCACATTTTTTTTTCTATTTCTTTTTCTATTCAATTCTCTTCCGAAATTTATTTAACCAAACATAATCTTACCGGTCAAACTAATGTAATGTAATGATAATACATAAAAATAATTTACGACCTAAAAATATAATCATTGTATTATATTACATCATCAATATTTTACGACGATAATGTTTGAATATTTTAAAATAAATTTTTAAAAATAGTTCTTAGAAGATGAATTAGTTTTCAATTAATTATTATTTTTAAAAAAAACACATCCAAAAGAAAGATATAAAGTACATAAAAGTGGGGTCCAACTACAGTACATGAAAGAGATTTTCATGTACCATATAAAAAAGTGGTATTCTAATAAAAAGGTGTATTATTCGGAGTCATCGATTTTACCAGTGATATGATGTGATTTGACATTTTTTTTTTTTTTTTTTTTTTTTTTCAAAGTAGCAGATAGGGTGTAAAAATGGTCCATGGCTCGTGAGCAGCTCAAAGTCCACTCGCAGCCTAGGGTAGGCCTGGTCCGGTTAAGCTTGGGCCCGAGCCCAAGTTGGGATCCTGGGCCTAAGCCCAACCCATCGGCTGCTCAAGGCTTACTCAAAACTTGGCCCGATGCCCTGTCCGCCCAAGGCCCAAGGTCATTTTTGGTGAAAAAGAATAAAATTTTAGTGAAAAAAATATAAAAAATTTAAATCAAATGTTCAGACCCACCTAGGCCCGAGCCCAAGCTTAGGCCTAAATATCCCTGGGCCTGAGCTTAATTTTCTTGCCCGTGGGCCAACTTGACCCGAATTTTAGCCGGAGTACGCACGACCCGACATGGGCCAACTTACTAACAAGTGATATGCAGAAGTTATTTGGTGATCATAGGACATGGTTACGTAATGCCCTAAATGTGTTATTATTAGTGGAAGAGATATGGTCTATAATTTTGTATTAAGTAATTGGGAAATAATAAGGAAATGGTGATTTGTGGTTGATAAGGGGTATGACCACGCGGCGCCCCTAGATCAAGAAATAATTTTTCAATAGTATGACATTTATTCAATTTTTCACATTAAATTGTATATATAAAAAAATTAGACTAATCTTTTTTAAAATTTGAAAAATATATTAAGTTCCATAAAATTTAACATAATTATATTGAACTTTCTTCAAAATTTATTAATTTAAATAAAATTTAGCTAATTTCTCAATAGTATTTTGTTAGTTATATGAATAAAAAAAAAATTAATGTTATTTATTTAATATTGGAATATATACAGTACAATCGTATTTATTCTTGTGTTTATAGGAAAAAACTATAATACACATTCTTTTTTTGATATGTACTATATGTATAGTTATGAAATTTGTAATTTTTTAGTATAACTAGCTGTGTTATTAATTATGAGCATAATTATATCAAATTTATAAGATTAATTGTATTTAGTAGTAAATTAACTCGTAACAAATGGTAATTAGAGTCATATTAGTAAACTTCTTTATTAGGGGTGAGTATGATTTAATTTGGTTTGTTTAAGAATAAAATAATGACCAAACGATTACTTACAAATTTTTTAAAATTTAGAATGAAACTATAAAAATCTTAAAACCAAATTAAACTAAAGAAGTAATTTTATAATATAATCGCAAAATATTATTCATAACTTACTCGAATATTAAGCAATGTGCTATCATTTAACAAATAAAAATAATTTATATGATTACTTAAAACCTAATTCTACTACTATTCAATTAAACATAATTTACTATTTAATAAAGGTTCCCTTACTACGACATTAAATTACTAAATAATTATTTGGACATGTTAGGTATTTTTTTAAAAATATTTGAATTTATTCCACTTATTGAGATTTCATTTACTACTCAATTAAATATCACTTACTACTCAATAAGACTCCACAACTACTCAATCAAATTTGACTTACTACTCAACCACTGCTACTACTACTACCACCACCGCTAACATTGTTACCGCTACCACCATCATCACCAGTATGCTACTATTACCACCACCACCACCACCACCACTACTACCACCAACTTCATCAACATTGTCATTGTTTCCATAAACATCACTAAAAATTTACTACTACTATCATCGTTGTCTCTACCACCATCAACACTACAATGCCATTACTGCCACCACCATGCCACTACCACCAGCATCACCATCATATCACCACTACTACTTAATCAAATTTTATTTACTACTCAATCAAACGTGACTTACTACTCAATAAGACACCACTTAATTGGATTTGACTCACTACTTAATTAAATCATACTTACTACTCAGTTAGATTATATTTACTAGGGTTAATTACACTAATAGTCCCTATAGTTTGGGACTTGTGTCACTTTGGTCCATGACTTTTCAATTGCGACACATTTGATCCTGAATTTTGAATTTTGTTCCAAATAAGGACAATTGAAAATATCATTAGATTTTTCAAGGGTAAAATCGTCAATTTGATAAAATATAAACTAATTTGACAAAAATAAATGTCAAAAAAATATTTTTAATTTTTTTAAAATTATTTTTATCCACCAATGATAAAATTATGTAAAATTAATAAAAATTACATGATTAATTTTTTAAAATTTATTTTACATGATCATCATCCAATACATAATAAAAATTAATTTGGTAAAAAAAAAAATAAATGTCTAAAAGATTTATCAATTTTACATAATTTTATTCTTAGTAGGTAGAAATAATTTTTTAAAATTCAAAAATATTTGTTTGACATTTAATTTTGTCAAATTGGTTTATATTTTATCAAATTGACAATTTTATCCTTGAAAAATCTAATTATATATTCAATTGTCCTTATTTGGAACAAAATTCAAAATTCAGGGTCAAATGTGTCACAATTGAAAAGTCATGGACCAAAGTGACACAAGCCTCAAACTATAGGGATTATTTGTGTAATTTGCCCTATTTACTATTTCATCAAATTTATCATTGTCCCAAAAATGTTGAAAAATCTTCATTGAACTTCCACTTAGTACTTAATAAGTTTCCACTTATTACTTCACTAGACTCCACTTATTACTTAGTTTTGGTTTCACTTACTTCTCAATGAGCTTCTACTTGCTATTTCACTATCACTACAAAAAAAACCATTTTTGGCGACTAAAATTACAATTTTCGTCGCTAAAAGTACTAGAATTGGCGACTAAAATGAAATTAGTCGCCAAAACTGATCACTTTTGCCGACTAAACTAGTTTAGTCGCCAAATGCATACCTATTGGCGACTACAAGCAATTTGGTAGCCAAAAGTAGGGGTTTTGCCGACTAAAATTCAATTTAGTCGCCAAAAGTGGAGATTTTTGGCTACTAAAAAAATTTAGTAGCTAAAAGGTGGGGTTTTGGCGACTAAAACTCACTTTAGTCGCCAAAAGTGCTGTTTTTGGCTACTAAAAAAAATTTAGTAGCTAATAGGGTGTGTTTTGGCGACTAACAGTCACTTTAGTCGGCAAAAGTGCTGTTTTTGGCTACTAAAAAAATATTAGTAGCTAATAGGTGGGGTTTTCGCGACTAAATCTGATTTTAGTCGCCAAAAGTGGCTGTTTTTGGCTACTAAACAAATCTTAGTAGCTAATAGGTGGGGTTTTCGCGACTAAATCTGATTTTAGTCGCCAAAAGTGTTTGTTTTTGGCTACTAAACAAATATTAGTAGCTAATAGGTGGGGTTTTCGCGACTAAATCTGATTTTAGTCGCCAAAAGTGCCAAAAAAAAAATTTTTAGTAAATAATTTATTTTTTAAATAATTATATTGAATTAAAATAATTATATTTGTATATATTATTTTGTATTAATACCGGTTAATATACTATATAAATAATATATATTGCATATATATTCATGTGAACTTGTTGTGGCATAGTGGAGGGCGTGTGTTGCAAAAAGGCGTGTGGTTCGGGTTCGAAACTCAGGAGAAGCAAAAAAAAGTGAGTTTTTTTTTTTTTCGGAATAACACCTTTGGCGACTAAAATATTAGTCGCCAAAAGCCTTGATTTTGGCGACTAAGCCGTTTAGTCGGCGTTTGAGTGAGTATTGGCGACTAAAGTTTAGTCGGTAAATGTATTATTTTCAAAAGTGAAAAACACTATTGGCGACTAATTTATTAGTCGGTAAAAACCCATTTTTGGCGACTAAAAAAGGTTTAGTCGCCAATACCCTCCGCCGACCACAAATACGCGACAACTATGGCGACTAAAAAATTTTGTCGGTAAAAGTCAAAAACAGGCTTTCGGCGACTAAAAACAGACTTTTGGCGACTAAAAATTTAGTCGCCAAAAGTCATTTTTCTTGTAGTGTATACTCCACTGACTACTTAATGAGTTTCCACTTATTATTTCATTAGACTTTACTTATTATACAATGAGTTTCCACTTAATATTTCATTACACTTCACTTACTACTCAATTTTGGTTTCATTTACTACTTAATGAGCTTCCATTTACTACTTCAATAGGCTATATTATCTACTTGATTTTAGTTTCACTTACTACTCAATGAGTTTCCACTTTTTATTTCACTACAGTTTACTTATTACTCAATGAAACTCTATTTACTACGAAATTAAATCTCACTTACTACTCGTTAATTGTTTACTTATTACTCCATCAAATTTAACTTACTATCCAAGTAAACACTGCTTATTACTTAATAAGACTCAACTTACTACACAATCAAACTCCACTCAATTGGATTTGATTTACTGCTCATTTAAATCTCACTTAGTTGTATCATATTAAACCACACTTACTATTCAATCAAATTTCACTTACGACTCAATTAAATATGGCTTACTACTTAATAAGACACTACTTAATTGGATTTGACTTACTATTTAATTAAATTTCACTTACTACTCAATGAAACTCTACTTACTATTTTATTAGACTTTACGTACTACTTAATTAAACTCTATTTATTACTCAATAAGGCTTGATCTGTTGTTCAATTAAACCTTACTTACTATTCACTGACACTTAACTTACTCTACTAACTACTCAATTAAATTCATTCATTACTCAATCAAACATGACTTACTCGATGAGACTCCACTTACTACTCTATTAAACTGGAGATATTACTTAATGAAACTTCATTTAGCACTCAGTGAGACTATACTTAATTACTACTTCATCAAACTTAACTTACTATTCAATCAAATATCACTTACCAGTCAATTATACTCCACTTACTATACTTACTATTCCATTAGACTACTACTTAATCAAACATTTCATACTCGACTTTCTACTTCATCAAACTTGATTTACTATTAAATAAAATCCCATTTAGAGAGTGTCATACTAAGTGATAAGTCGTTTTAAAACAAATGATAAAATAATTCATAACAAGTGATAAACAAGTTTAGAAATCTAACCAACTTTAAAGAGTGTCATAATATAATCTCATTTATTACTGAATGAGATTCCACTTACTATTTCATTAAATTTGACTATAACTACTCAGTTAAACCTCATTTCCTACTTAAGGAGATTTCACTTATGGCTTCATTAGACTTAACGTACTACCTAATAAAATTTCACTTATTACTCAATGAGACTTCACCTAAAATTCCATTAACCTTGACTTTTTACTTAATTAAACATTTGACAACTAACAACCATTGAGTGCTAAGTAGAATTAGAACGAATAATAGAACTTGACTTATTACTTAATCAAATATCTGACTACTAACAACCATTGATTGATAATTAGATTTAGAAAAAATAATAAGTATTATATTTAAGAGTGATAAGTATTGTCATAATAAGTGATAAGTACTATCACAATTGTTGGTAAGCCGAAGCACATTCTGCATCACCATCGACAAATTGCGCTCTATGCTCAATCCTAAAATGGTTGTATATGTCCTTTTGTATGAACCCAACATTCTTATAACCACCAGCTTCTTCTACCATACAAAAAGTTATTACTTAATGAGATATTTCAATTTCACATACTACTCTATTAGACTTTAGTTATTATTTATTGAATTTTCACTTACTACTCAATCAAACTATACTTACTACTTAATTAAACATGACTTATCAATCAATAATACACCACTTCAATAGACTTAAGTTAATAGTCAATGAAATTATACTTAAATAGAAAAATAGTAAATATAAACGTTACCAAACAGACCCTTAAATAGTAATTACTATTTTGAGGTGTTGTATGTAAATAATAATAATAATAATAATAACTACTATTTTAAATTAATGTTTTTAAAATTAAGTTTAAATAACTTATAATTTAAAAATATTTTATTTACAATTTTTTTATTTTTAATATTACATTGAAAACTAATTTTTCACAATAATGACTATTTAAAAAAATTAGTAAATTTTAATAAATTAATATTTACATATCATATTTTACTTTTTACAAATCATAACAAGACAAAATATAGAGGGAAAATAGTTAAATATGATATGTCATTAATTTTATGTATTTGAAATTAATTTAAAAGATAAAAGATGGCACAATTTTCAAAAATTGAAGATGACCTGTTAGCAGGTAATATTTTAAATAGTAAAGCTTCGTTTGGAAAGTGGATTGACTTTTTGGCTATTTAGCCTAGGTTGAAAAGTCTCATTTGGGTTAGACTTTTTGATTTTTTTGATTTTTGTGAAAGAAAAAGTTAAATGATTATGTTTTGAATGTGACATTTTGTCTTATTAGCTTTAGCCTATTTTGTCTTTTTATGACTATTTTAGCCTTTTAACTCTTAAAACCAACATGTCAAATGAGAACTAAGTTTATTTATAACAAATAGTAAGTGAGTGAATACCAAATAGTAAGTATATTTGTAGCAAATGATAAGTTGTCACTTTAACCCGTTAATAGGAGGTTTTGAATAGAGAGAGATGTAGGGTGGAGGGTGGATTCCGATCGTCAATCGAATGGGTCGGCAAGCAATCCAAAGGGGGGAAGCAAGGAAGAGGTTGTTTACTTTGTTCGTGGATAACTTACCATACATGATGGATCCTAAAGGACTGTTTCAGTTTTTCACCAAATTTGGAGTAGTGAAAGATGTGTTCATTCCAAACAAGAGAAGGAAAACGTCAAACTCACGATTTGGTTTTGTCAGATTTGATTGTCCGGTTGCAGCAAGAATCGCAGTTCAAAAAGCTAATGGGATTTGGATTGATGATAAACTTTTAATAGTCAAAGATGCAGAGTATGGGAAAGACAACGTCGTGGTGAAAAATCCAACGCATGACCAGACAATTAGAAGTAGAGCACCTAGTGCTGGCGGAAGGAAGGATCGAGGCTTAGATGGTAAGTTGAGGTCATACGCGGATATGGTGAAAGGGAAGCAGAATCATTAGCATCAAAGCTAAGGAGATTGGCAATGGGTGGCTTAACGAAAGTTTGGTCCTTAGACTGAAACCAGAATTCGTTACTTTTAGTGTGAATGAGGAATTGGAAGCAAGAGAGATCAAGAATGTCTTGATTAGGGAAGGAGGTGGCCGAACTGTTCTGCTAACTTTTAGTTCAAAAGAGGACAAGATTAAGCAGATGTTGGTGATCAATGAATGGTTAAAAGAATGGTATGAGTTCATAACTAAGTGGAAACCAGGATGTATGCTTGCTCAAGAGAGATATGTGTGGCTCAATTGTCATGGCATACCTCTAAATCTTTGGGGTTATGATACCATAACCAAGATTGGAAGCATTTGGAGGGATGTGGTGAATATTGAAGGCAACATAAGTAATCCAGTATCCTTTGTTTGCTGCAAAGTTCGAATTGCCACAAAATGTATGGAACCAATTAATCTAGTTCTTCATCTGGAGTGCAATGGCTACTCCTATCCAATAAGGGTGTTTAAGGCTATTGATCAAAGCTTCACAAATCTGAAAGAACAGAACAGTGTTAACCAACATGTAGAGGATAAGGAAGAAGGTGGTAGAGACAATGACTCACTTAATGACATGGAACATGGACATGATGTGTCACTGCCAGGAAACCCACATGGCAGAAGGAGGAGGTATGAGGTGGAAAAAGAGCAGTGCTGGAGAAGTGACACGGAAGTCGAAGAGACTAAGAATGGAGAAGAAATTGCAATCAGGGGAAGAGCATGCAGCTCATTGATTATGGTGGGAAATAACATCAACAGCTCCTTTATTGGGTGTTAGAGGGTAGATGATCACATTGTAATAGAGGGTTTTATGAAGAGTCTAAGTGGATCAGGTATGCTTGGGCCTGGTATAAATTTAGAAGTTAAGTTGGGCCAAGCCCATTCAAAGGAACAGCTGGCTGGGCCAATTTCTAGAGCTAGTAGATCAATTGAAGTAGGAGTTTTTGAATCCACAAGGCCTGCTGATTTGGGTTCTAGAGAAGGAGGACTGACCCAAGTTAAGTTATTGAGATGAAGTGCTGAGCCAGAAACTCTCCATCCAGTCCAAAGAAGAGTAAAGGGAAGAAGAAAGTCAGGTATGGAAGAAGGTTTAACTCAAAATTGAAGGATGGTCCACTCTTTGATTTAGCCAACGAATATGGTCATAAAGGTGCTTCCTTTAGCAAATCGATCAAAAAAAGTGTGATTTTCAGAGCTGCAGCTGCAGCTGCAGCACTTTCCCTCTCTACATCAATTGTGTGTGGAGCTGGTGGAGGTAGACGTATTCTCAATGAAACTCAAGCAACAATGGAAATGGAGAAATTATTGGGTATTAATTATAAAGGGAATGAAAAGGAGGTGGCAAGGAGAATTGTTGAGATGGAACTGCAAGATAAAGGTAAGGCAACAAGTAGAGTTGTTGATGTTGTGTAAACGGCACACAGTTGAGGTCTCTAGAGTGTATTATTATTGGTTTTATGAAGATACTATCTTGGAATATTAAAGGTCTGGGAAGGCAAGAGAAAAGAAGGATGATCAAAAAAGATAATCAGAAAGAGGAAAATTGATATTGCTTTATTTCAAGAGACTAAGAGGCAATTGAATCTAATGATATGGTTCGTTCATTATGGGCTAGAGATAAAATGGAATACATGGCAGTTAATTCAGATGGGCTTGCAGGGGGTCTCTTGTGCATATGGGACCCTGGGGTTTTTTCACTTGTTGATTGTTGTAGCAGTAGAAGCTTTATCCTGCTATCAGGTACTCTCTTCTATACCTTTGAGTGTGTAATTATAAATATTTATGCACCAAATGATGTGGGGGTTAGAGGTAAGTTCTGGGACAGCCTGATAATGTTAAGAAAGGATTTTCCTAAACCATAGTGTTTATGAGGGGATTTCAATGAAATTAGAAACATGGGTGAAATGAGAGGGTGTTTTAGGAGGGACAGAGGTATGAGAGATTTAAATAATTTCATTGATAGATGTGAGGTTACAGATCTAAATTTGCTAGGAAGAAAGTTCACTTGGAGTAATGGCCAGGATGGTGGAAGATAGAATAGGATTGATAGGTTTATGGTTCACATAGAATGGCTGGAACATTTTAAAGTAAAATTGTAAGGCTTACCTACTATAATCTCTGACCATTGCCTATTATTACTGATGGAGGATGAGAGGGATTGGGGTCCTAGGCCTTTTAGATTTATCAATGCGTGGACTATGCACCCAGATTTCTCTCATTTCTTGAAGAAAGTGTGGAATGAAACAAATGTGGAGGGTTGGGCTGGATACAAGCTACAAGTTAAGCTGAAATCTCTAAAGCTAGCTCTTAAGCAGTGGAATTTGGAAGTGTTTGGGAATGTGAATACAAAGTTGAAACAAGCTAAGGTTGAGTTGTATGCTTTTGATTTGGACGCTGAAATCAGAGAGCTAGATGAAGATGAAAAGAGGAGAAGGGCAGTAGTGAAGAAGGGAATTTGGAAGTTAAGCAGAATAGTGGATAGGCTTTGGCTACAAAAATCTAGGTTTAACTGGTTGAATGGGGACAAAAACACTAGATTTTTCCATATCATGGCTAGTTACAGACAAAATAAGAACACTATAAGGTCGTTCATTGATAATGAAGAGGTAGTTGATGATCCTTTAAGGGTGAGGCAAAAAGTGAAATTACATTTTGTTAAGCAATTTTCTAAATCATGGATATGCAGACCTACACTAGGTGGAGATTTCAAACTTGTTAGTCATAACCCTATGTTTGATGGTTTGGAGGTAGAATTTACAAAACTTGAGATCCTATCAGCCATCAAAGAGTGTGATGGCAACAAAGCTCTAGGTCCAGATGGCTTTAATTTATTCTTTTTTCAAAAGTCTTGGAAACTTATAAGGGGTGATATGGTTCAATTTGTGCAGGACTTTCATAGAAATGGTTGTCTAGTAAAAGGCATCAATAGCTCTTTCATAACTTTGATTCCAAAAAAGGAGAACTCTGTGGATCTAGTAGATTTTAGACAAATAAGTTTGGTGGGCTCACTGTATAAGATTCTAGCTGAGGTACTTACTAATAGATTGAAGGCTGTCTTACCTGAAATTATCAATAAGGCACAGTCAGCATTCTTAGGTGGTAGAAATATACATAATGGAGTTTTGATTACCAATGAGGTAGTGGATTGTTGGAAGAAATCAAGGAAGAAGGGGTTAATCATCAAACTGGACTTTCAGAAAGCCTATGATGCTGTCAATTGGGAATTTCTATTCTCTATGCTTTCAAGTTTTGGATTTGGGCACAAATGTATCTCTTGGATTAAAGAGTGTGTAACCTCTGTGAAATTATCTATACTTGTCAATGATTCCCTAATTGAGGAGTTCTGTCCACAGAGAGGGTTAAGGCAAGGTAACCCCTTGTCCCCTTTCCTATTTAATATAGTGGCAAAAGGATTGAACATCTTGTTATCAAGGGCTCTCCACATGGGTTTGATTAAAGGTGTAAAGGTTGGATCCAATGGTGTTCTAATTTCTCACTTACAATTTGCAAATGATTCAATTCTATTTTGTGAAGCTGAAAAGAATGAAGTGGTGAATATAAAGAAAATTCTGAGGTGCTTTGAGATATTATCTGGGCTGAAAATTAATTATCACAAGAGTATGGTGTGTGGTGTTGGTGTACCTAATGACAATCTAACAAACTTTGTTTCTCTGTTAAATTGCACTGTCCAGAATTTGCCCATCAAGTATCTTGGGCTACCTCTTGGGGCCAATCCTAAAAGAAAAGCAACATGTCAACCTGTTTTGGAGAAGGTTAGATCCAGACTTGCAGGATGGAAGAGGAAGCTCCTATCATTTGCAGGTAGGCTCACATTGATCAAAGCAGTTGTGTTTAGCCTACCTGTGTACTATCTGTCAGTGTTTAGAATACCAGAAGGAGTAGCTAAGGAGATTGAAAGGCTTCAAGCATCTTTCTTATGGGGTGGTTCTGATCTGAAAAGGAAAATTCATATGGTGAAATGGGAGGAGATCACAAAAAGGGTTGATTAAGGTGGGTTGGGGATTAGGAGAATTAGGGAGGTGAACACTTGTTTACTCATCAAATGGTGGTGGAGATTTAGTCTTGATGTGAAGCCCCTGAAATATGTATTCACTTTTAATACCCTAATGTTGAATTATTTTCTTAAAGCCCTCAATTACTTGAATTAATTCAAATATTGTCGGTTAGCATTTTTTATTTCTTTTCTTCAAAACAGGAATTTTCCTAGCCAGATTAGGTTCCCTAACCTAATTTAATTTAATTCTACCTAAGTAGGGTCCCAACACAAGAAATTAACTCCAAGCCCTCAAACTTTATTTAAATTCTAAATTTACCCCAAAACTAGTACTTGTACCTTGTACCATAAAAACCATCATCAAGAGATAGAGATATATATGTATAGACCTTGAGGAATGTGCCTAGGACATAAAATAATAAAGAAATTTCCCTTCACCCTTCCCTATGGCTAGCCTTCCTAGAAGAAAGAGAGGAGCCAATTTTCAAGAACCACCATCATGATGTTCTAGGAAAAAATACAACCTAGTGGCCTAGACCTAGGTTGCTAATCTCAAAACTAGTTACCTTTCAACTAAAGATCAACTATTTGATTCCAAAACCTATGATTTAGCACCTTAGTTACTCCTATCCCACTTGACACCAAGCAAAATCCCAACTTTCCCATCCATTTTCAACTAAAGGGCTTTTATGTCCTTTTACACCAAATTGCCTATATATACCACGCCCCTGTAACAACCCTTATATTGTTTACCGATTAATGACTGATTGATTACCGATTACTGCTAAACTGAGATCGAATATGAAAAGTAATTGAACTGACTGAATTACTGAACTGACTGACTGAAATCTGAAACTGAATTGATTGCCTGTATCTGTTTGAATTGCATTTTATCTGTTTGACTATTTAATTATCTGTTCAGTTTATTTTGTTTAAACTGTTAATTGAAGGTCTTATCAGCGGCCAAACCCAAAATTGATTGATGTTCCATGATTAGTAGAATTTATGCGATTTTATGGTGTAATTATCTGAAAATTGATTTAGTATGATTAAAGTAGATTAAATAAGGTAAAACACATAAGTTGCCTTAATTACGAAATTGCCATGTTAGTGGCCCATTACATGGATCCTTTTGAGACTTGTATACACTCAAACAAAGCATTTCATCAGCCACATTTGAGCACACCACCAAACTAGAGAGAGAAGAGTGAGAGGTTTAGAGTGAATTCAACTTGTTCTTGAGGTAATTGCTTAAAGACTTGGAGATTTTAGAAGATAATTGTTAATTGAGCTCCTAGACTTGCATTTGAGGACCTAGGTATGAATTTCAACCCCTCATTGTTGTCTTTAAGTTAATCCTTGCATGATTCATGTCAAATTGTAGAGTTAAGGCATGAATTAGTTCAATAATGTTGAATTAGAGCTCGATTGTTGCATGCATGTGCATATTGTCAAGTTTTGAGGTTGTAAATTCATCATTTCTCACATGCATGTTCATAATTTTGCAATGGTCCATGTTTTCAACTTGTTTTTGGAACAATTGGCTCACTAGAGCATCAAATTGAAGCTTAGAAATGATTTGAATTCATGCATGTTTGCATGTTCTTCATGTTCATGAAAATGGGTTTGAAATTGGTTTTAATTGACTCACCCTTGGGCTTTAAATTCACAAATTGAGCTTTGAAACTTGTTGTATATTGAGTTTGGATGTGTTTTCCAGAAATTGGGCCCAAGAGGTCGAGTTTAGAGCTGTAGAATGCTTGGTTTGAGCTTGGGAGGCAAATTTGGAAATTCCAGATTTGGCTTCTTTGCTCGAGCGAAGGATTCTGCACTCGAGCGACCACCGTTTACTCTGAGCTACGCTCTAGCGACGAAATGGCGGCTCAAGCGTAAATTGCAAGCTCTCAGAATCTTGGTGCGCGCAGGCGTACGCTCGAGCGAAGGGACCTACGCTCGAGCGAAGAGTTGTGTCTCACGCTCGAGCAAGCATCGAGCGTAAATCTTGAGCATCCAGTATTTTTACTGTAGCACACAGTCCGCTCGAGCGACGGAATTCACGCTCGAGCGGAGCTCCTTTGTCTGCATGTCCGCTCGAGCGAAGGAATCCTCGCTCAAGCGAGACCCCTACTTTCAGCAAATTTTGTAAAGTGTTCAAAAGTGCATCTTTGCATCCTCTTTCCATCCTAGGCATTCCTAGGGCATATTTAAGGCATCTTAAAGAGGATATAGATGTAGAACACACCGAGGCAAATTAGGGATTAAATTATTATCTTTCCCAACTGTATAGCTTAGTGTGTGTTCAATCTGTTAACTGTATAGGGTTGGCATTCCGAGGAGACGCTCTAGTTCACTATAGCCCAGAACTCTGTGAGTAACAATTGTGTAAAAATATGTTCAAAATGATTATCTTCTGAATACTGAACTGAACTGTTTACTGAACTGATATTGTTTATTGAATGAATGTATGTCCTATATTCTGAACTGTACTGTGGCATCCTTAGCACCTACTGTTTACTGTTACTGTTACAGAGATCTCTGTCGGTTCCCTCGTGGAACCACTACTATTTACTGATTGATGGCCATCATTACTGTTCGGTCTTTAAGACCTACTGCTTACTGTACTGTTATGCTAACGGATGTACCACATATGACTGATTGACTAAAACACTGAAAGACTGAAATATTAATTTAATGAACTGTTTTCATTACTGTAAGGACATTCATTCTAAACCTCTTTACGCATTATGTTATTCACTGGGCTTTAGCTCACTGCTCATATATATATGTAGGTGTACAGGCACTGGACCAAAAACTAGAAGCGTCGGGGTAACTCCAGTTTTGTCAAGCCAACTACTGTGCCACACTGCGAGGTTCCGAGCCTGCCAAGCTAGGGCTTAGGGGTGTTTTAGTTTTTCCCCTCCCGTACTATTTTTGTAATACTGTATAGACTGTATAGCACTGTTACTATACTGTTTAATAGGGATCAAGTCCCTGTACCGAATGTTTGTAAATGTTGTATGTACTGCTCTGCACTGCGTATATATATACGTATGGGAAGTCTTTTGCATACAGACTGTCACAGCTCATTGGACATTGTTCATTTACTGTTTTGGCTTCCGCCAGGCCCTTGTACTCTGTTTTACTGTATTACTGTTAAGCAGGCCTTCGGTAATCTCGGATTACTGGCTGGTTACGGTGCTAAACCCATAAGGGCGGGTTTGGGTCGTGACAGCCCCCTAGCTTGCAAACTCATACAACACACTCACTCACACACACATTTTGGTTAGAGAGAGAGAGGAGAGCAAGGAAGAGAAGTCTAGAGGAGAAGAGGGAGGAAGAAGAGAGTTTCTTGTGCAAAGCTTAAAAGGTAAGCCACAAACACAACCTTCTCTTCATTTCCTTTTCTAATGCATGTTTTTAAAGATTCTAAATAATGTTTTTCAGATCTGTTATTATCAAGTTCTTATGTTAAAAATACTAAGATTTGAGTATTGATTCCATCTCTCTTGTATTTTCTCCATTTTGGCACAAAACCATCTTCTTTTTGTGCCAATCTCTCAACTTTTCAAGAGCACTCTTTCAAACAAATTTTCTGAGTTAAATATGTGATAGTTAGAATATTTTCTTCACAAAAGAAATGAAACTTTGCCCGGGTGGAACCCCCTTTTTATAGATCTTCTTGTTTTGAGCAACTTACCTTAGAACCTGTTTTTTTTTAGCCCACTTTCAAAAATTCCGGAAAAATTTATAAAATTATTCTAAACCCCTATTTTATGTCAAAATATTCCCGGAGAAGTTAGCTTTCAACTAAAATTGGTTTCATCGAAAAACATTGAGCGGTTTGCAAGAAAATCAAGTTTTGGTAACAGTCGACGAATCTGGACAGATTCTGGACAGCTCTGAAATATTTTCTAAATAACTTAGAATCTGGAAGAGCAACCCCAATTCCGAAAAATGTTCTAGAAACTAGATTAAATCCTCTACAAACCATAGGAAGGCCAACCCCGGTAAAGGATCTAAAATAGCTCTTTCATTGTAATCTTTATACGTTACTAAATCTAGAAACTTTGATAGATGTGGATGTTTTGTACCTTGAGTTCATGAGAATGTTTGTAGCTTATAATCATCTCTTGACCTGATAATATATGTGTTGTGGCTATGTTATTTACCTTTATCATCTTAAGAATACATGCTTATATGGATATCACTGTTTTATAAGTTGAACTAACCTTGTCTTAAAACACTTAATTCAACGGGAAACCTAATTGGGAGGGTATTAGGTTTTCGAACACTTGAGTAATGAAAAGATGAAAAAAAATGTGATATATGGATTGTTGGGATGCGTTCCCTATTTGAAAGTTAAAGTCTTGCGCAAGTGGTTTTCAGAACCCTGCAACGGAGCGGTTGCATTCGGACCCTAGGTGGTTTGGTATAAGGAGGGATTTGGGCGAGGCCCTATTTTACCGTCTCTTTTGAGGCCCTGCGGTTGGCGCTACACGGTATATAACCGTTGGTAGCCATCCGAGGTTAGGTCTGCAACAAAGCAGTAAATGAGGGGGCATACCAAATAATCCGCATCCGATTCTTGTGGTTGGGAGGACGAAATCTCTTTGGGGGATTTCTAGTTTGCTAACATCTAACTTAATCCTTTATTTATTTAATTGAGTATCATGCTTTATTACTTGATGTTATAGTTGTGACTGTGTATTGGACTGGAAAAAAGGGGTAGGGTGTGTGCGTGTTTACTGGGCATTCAAAGCTCACAGCGTATCATGCCAGGTGACGAAGCGGAACTCATAGCGGGAGACGACGAGTCGGAAACCTTTGAAGACTTTTGGCTATCCTAGAAAAATTAGAAGTTTCTTTTTGGATATTTTGTAAGACTCATGTGAAGATTTAAGCTTTCTTTTGGGATGTAATGTAATGGAACCATCTTTTGAATTAAGTATATTGCGGTTGTTATGTATTTATATTCTATGTATGAACCTTATCGTTGCTTATGAGACCTTGTGTCAATACCTTTTAAGATCTGTCAAAAGGGTAGTGCGCTGCCTAAGAAAGCCGGACTTAGAAGGGAGGCTATTTTGACTCCTCCGGCGATCTGGGATCTTACTTGGTTATTAACCATAGGACTCATTAGTGACTCTCCCTTGACTGCAACCAATAGTGTAGACTCGGGGCATCACAGAATGGTATCAGAGCCTTGGTTCAATCCTTACCCATGCGTTTCGACCTGTGGCTAGAGACTACCTTTCCCCGATTATGTTAGAATCTTTCCTGACCTATCTTAGGGAATTTCTTCGAATTTCGGGCACACCAACAACAACTCATAAGGACCTACTTCAGGATTGTAAAATGGTTTTAACTTTGAGTGTGGCCTCACGTCGCGCAGTAGAGGGTACTATTAGTTCTACACGTCTTCTATCGATTGTCGTACCCTCATCTTGTATTCATAACCTTTATTCAATGTCATTCTTTCCAAGATTAAGTCTTGTCCATCTGGTCCTGTTTTATATACTACTATTTGTAAATTCGACCTTCTTTGACCCTTGATTATTTTATTTAGCCCAAGACTTCTTGTAAATAATTTCATTTTCTTTACTCGGTGATGAATCTTGGATATTCAGTTTGAAATGCGGATGGCCAATGCAGTTTCAAGTTAAATATCTAGTTTAGTCACTACATCTATAACCTTGATCACATTGAAACCATAACGCCATACCATTCATCCATATTTCAGTTAATCCTGATGTTATCACCATAACTGCTTCGTATTCTTCGTCTCCACTTCAATCCAATTTTAAGAATCATGTCATTATTATTATGTATACATGAAGTTGTGCTGTGTGAACACCCTAGGATAATTAAACTCTAACTTAAGATTAGTTGCTTACCCATAAGGAATTGCCTCTGTAGTTAGAATTTGACTTACGCCTCACCCCATTCAAAGAACGACAAATGGTAGACCCCACTCCGAGGCAAGTAATAACACGAGCTCGCAAGCAACGATAGGAATGCAGTACCAGGAAATTGAAATCTTAAGAATGGACTAGTAACCGTGACCAAGAATCCTAACCCTTATTAAGAATCAAATTCTAGGGGAGTTTTCCATCTTTGTGGAAATAGTTGGCACAACATTGACTTAAGAATGAGAAGAGGTAGAATACAAGAGGATTTGGAGCTTGCGGCAAGTAAACCAACTTCATGAGGGACCAAAAGGAGCAACTGGAAGGATACAACACCATATTCCAAGATAGAAAGGGGAAGGAATTGTACGAAAAGAAGTCAAGGATGACTATTTAAGAGGAAAAGGACCAAAGGACACTAGAAACATGACCTCGAAACCCTACTCCAGACCACAACACAACAGCAACGATAGTAACCGCAGCAACAGATCCAGAGAGGAGGCTGTCAAATAAGGCCGACGGAACAAATCCAGTGCTCTCATTGCCAACAATTAGGGCACAAAAAGAGCAAATGCCCCAAACTCCCTCCATCTGGATACCAAGGAGAAGGTTCCGGAGCAAATGCCCAAGCGTTAGGTGGGCAGAAGCCTTGGACGAATAAGACAGGATCTACCAGGCAGCAGCACCAGAAGAGTGGGAGAACTCAGAACACCCAGACCAGTGGCAACCAGAAGGCAACCGGTAGAATTTTTGCCCTACAAGAGGAAGAAGCGGACCCGTCTGTAATTGAAGGTAATTTAGTACTATACAATTGGTGCATCGCATTCTTCATATCCTCTGCTTGTGCTAAGTCATTAGAACTTGAATGTAAACCTTTAGAAACTGCCTTAAGTGTAATGTCACCTATAGGAGGATGCATTCGGGTAGGATTGATCTGTAAAGATTGTAAAAAGGGAATGTCAAACCTACGCTTAACTTGTGACCTTTGTGTCATGGAAATGTCGGACTTCGATATCATCTTGGGCATGGACTGGTTGTCAGCCCACCGAGCGGTGATCGACTGTCGTCAGAAGAAAGTGGTAGCTCACATGCAAGATGGAACACGTTTCCAGTTTAAGGGGGATAGACAAGACCTCATGGTTTCAACAAAACATCAGCCGCAGTGGCGCGATCAACTTGCGGGTAGAATAGCAAGTCTGATTCTAAATGAGGAAGGCCAAGGGGAAATAGAACTCCCGCGTGTAGTATGCGATTATGCAGATGTATTTCCTATGGAGTTACTAGGATTGCCACCAACCCGGGAAGTAGACTTTGGCATCGAGCTACAACCTGGAACTACCCCAATATCCATGGCTCCGTATCACATGGCACCAGTAGAACTACGAGAATTGAAGACACAACTACAGGAATTGCTCAAGAAAGGATTCGTTAGGCCAAGTACTTCGCCATAGGGAGCATTCGTGTTGTTTTCTAAAAAGAAAGATGGATCGTTGAGGTTATATATCGATTATCGTCAACTCAATCGAGTCACGATTAAGAACCGATACCCACTCCCAAGGATTGATGATCTTTTGACCAACTTAGAGGCTCAAGGTGCTATTCAAAGATCGATCCCAGGTCAGGTTACCATTAATTACGAGTCAAGGAGGAGGATATACCAAAGACTGCCTTTCGTACTAGATGTGGCCACTATGAGTTTGTAGTAATGCCCTTCGGACTAACTATTGCACCAACAGTATTCATGAGCCTAATGAATAAGATCTTTAGACCATACCTTGACCAGTTTGTAGTAGTGTTCATTGATGACATCTTGGTATATTCAAGGTCTGAAGAAGAGCATGAGCAACATTTAAGGATTGTCCTCCAAGTTCTTAGGGATAATCGACTATATGCCAAGGTGAGTAAATATGAATTCTGGACACGTGGTATCAGAGAATGGGATTGCAGTAGATCCAACCAAGGTGGAGGCAGTATTAGATTGGAGACAACCAAAAACCGTGTCAGAAATCCGCAGCTTCTTAGGATTGGCCGGTTATTACCGGAGGTTCATCCAAGATTTCTCCAAACTAGCTAAACCAATGACTCGTTTGACGCAAAAAGAAGTAAAGTATGAGTGGGACGAAGCTTGCGAAAAATCCTTGCAAGAACTAAAGAAGAGGTTAACTAGTGCACCCATTTTGACCATCCCAGAATGAGAAGAGAGGTACACTGTGTACTGCGATGCGTCTAAAGAAGGATTAGGTTGCATGCTCATGCAAAATGGAAAGGTGGTCATGTATGGATCCAGGCAGTTAAAACCTCACGAGCGCAACTACCCCACACACAACTTGGAGCTAGCAGCCGTAGTTTTTGCCTTAAAGCAATGGCGACATTACCTGTATAGGGAACAATTTGAGATTTTCACCAATCACAAGAGTCTGAAGTATCTATTCACACAGAAGGACCTTAACTTGAGACAGAGACGATGGATGGAGTATCTTGAGGATTTGCAGTTCACTCTTTCATATCACCCCGGTAAGGCCAATGTAGTAGCAGATGCTCTAAGTCGTAAGAGCAGAGGGATGTTGGCTAAGATCTCCGTCAAGAATGGGATATGGTTAAGACAATCAATGAGTTTAGGATCCAAGTGGAATCCCAAATTACAAAAGCATGTCTTAGTACGCAGAAGGTGATGCCTAAGTTGATGAATGAGGTCGTGGAGGCCCAGAAGCATGATCAAGAGGTAGCCTACATCAAGGGACGTCTGGAATCAAGAGAGCCCATGCCCGATTGGGTAATTCACCTCGATGGGAGTTTAAGATACCAAGGTAGATTGTTTGTACCAAGTGACGAGTTACTTAGAGAAAAGGTATTGAAGGAATGTCACCATTCTGCATTTGCGGAGGGACTAAAATGTACCAAGATTTGAAAAGGCAATATTGATGGAATGGGATGAAGAAGGAAGTGGCTAAATTTATAGCAAAATGCCTGACATGCCAACAAGTGAAGGCGGAACATCAGAAACCAGGAGGAATGTTGCAACCTCTACCAATAACTGAATGGAAGTGGGAGTACGTGACGATGGATTCTGTGACAGGGTTGCCTAAGACACCTAGAGGGCGCGATGCGATATTGGTAATAGTGGATCGCCTCACCAAGTCAGCACATTTCTTACCCTATAAGATGACCGACACTTTAGAGTCTATGTGCAGACTCTACATTGGGGAGATCATTCAACTACATGGAATTCCGGTATCTATTGTGTCAGATTGTGATCCACGATTCACCTCTCAATTTTGGAGGAGCCTGCAGGAAGCTCTTGGTACTGAGTTATGTTTTAGCACCGCTTTTCACCCATAGACAGATGGACAATCTGAGCGCACCATCCAGACACTCGAAGATATGTTGAGAGCTTGAGTGATGGATTTTCAAGGAAGTTGGGGACAACACCTACCCCTAATTGAATTCGCCTACAACAACAGCTTTCAAGCTAGCATCGGTATGGCGCTCTTTGAAGCATTATATGGACGACCTTGTAGATCGCCGATTGTTGAACGGAAGTGGGTGATGCAAATCTGATAGAACCCGAACTTGTTCTGGAAACTACTGAGAAGGTCAAAGTGATCCAACAACGATTAAAGACTGCCCAAGACCGCTAAAAGAATTATGCAGACAGGAGGAGAAAACCATTGATGTTTGAAGTAGGCAGCCATGTGTTCCTAAAGGTGCAACCCAGGCGTGGAGTCGTACGTTTTGGGAGAAAGGGGAAGCTGTCACCACGATATATTAGACCTTTCGAGGTATTGGAAAGAGTAGGCGAAGTAGCATATAGACTAGCTCTACCCCTGCAGTTAGCAAGGATACACAACGTCTTCTATGCATCTACGTTGAGAAAATACATCGCCGACCCGATACACATCCTCAAATGGGAAGAGATCAGTCTTGATAAAGATGTTATGTTTAAAGAAGGACCGGTAGCAATACAAGATCGTCGAGAGAAGAACCTTAGAGGCAAGACGGTTCAATTGGTGAAAGTGCTATGGCGTCATCGGGGAGTTGAGGAATCTACTTAGGAACGCCAGGATTGGGTGAAGGCAAACTACCCCAAGCTTTTCGAAGGCAGTATGTAGTTGAATTTCGGGGACGAAATTGTTTTAAGGGGGATAGGTTGTGAAGCCCCTGAAATATGTATTCACTTTTAAGACCCTAATGTTGAATTATTTTCTTAAAGCCCTCGATTACTTGAATTAATTCAAATATTGTCGGTTAGCATTTTTTATTTCTTTTCTTCAAAACAGGAATTTTCCTAGCCAGATTAGATTCCCTAACCTAATTTAATTTAATTCTACCTAAGTAGGTTACCAACACAAGAAATTAACTCCAAGCCCTCACACTTTATTTAAATTCTAAATTTACCCCAAAACTAGTACTTGTACCTTGTACCATAAAAACCATCATCAAGAGATAGAGATATATATGTATAGACCTTGAGGAATGTGCCTAGGACATAAAATAATAAAGAAATTTCCCTTCACCCTTCCCTATGGCTAGCTTTCCTAGAAGAAAGAGAGGAGCCAATTTTCAAGAACCACCATCATGATGTTCTAGGAAAAAACACAACCTAGTGGCCTAGACCTAGGTTACTAATCTCAAAACTAGTTACCTTTCAACTAAAGATCAACTATTTGATTCCAAAACCTATGATTTAGCACCTTAGTTACTCCTATCCCACTTGACACAAAGCAAAATCCTAACTTTTCCATCCATTTTCAACTAAAGGGCTTTTATGTCCTTTTACACCAAATTGCCTATATATACCACGCCCCCTAGCTTGCAAACTCACACAACACACTCACTCACACACACATTTTGGTTAGAGAGAGGGAGGAGAGCAAGGAAGGGAAGTCTAGAGGAGAAGAGGGAGAAAGAAGAGAGTTTCTTGTGCAAAGCTTAGAAGGTAAGCCACAAACACAACCTTCTCTTCATTTCCTTTTCTAATGCATGTTTTTAAAGATTCTAAATAATGTTTTTCAGATCTGTTATTATCAAGTTCTTATGTTAAAAATACTAAGATTTGAGTATTGATTCCATCTCTCTTGTATTTTCTCCATTTTGGCACAAAACCATCTTCTTTTTGTACCAATCTCTCAACTTTTCAAGAGCACTCTTTCAAACAAATTTTCTGAGTTAAATATGTGATAGTTAGAATATTTTCTTCATAAAAGAAATGAAACTTTGCCCTAGTGGAACCCCCTTTTCATAGATCTTCTTGTTTTGAGCAACTTACCTTAGAACCTGTTTTTTTTAGCCCACTTTCAAAAATTTCGAAAAAATGTATAAAATTATTCTGAACCCCTATTTTATGTCAAAATCTTCCTGGAGAAGTTAGCTTTCAACTAAAATTGGTTTCATCGAAAAACATTGAGTGGTTTGCAAGAAAATCAAGTTTTGGTAACAGTCGACGGATCTGGACAGATTCTGGGCAGATTCTGGAAAGCGTTGAAATATTTTCTAAATAACTTAGAATCTGGAAAAGCAACCCCAATTCCGAAAAATGTTCTACAAACTAGATTAAATCCTCTACAAACCATAGGAAGGCCAACCCCGGTAAAGGATCTAAAATAGCTCTTTCATTGTAATCTTTATACGATACTAAATCTGGAAACTTTGATAGGTGTGGATGTTTTGTACCTTGAGTTCATGAGAATGTTTGTAGCTTATAATCATCTCTTGACCTGATAATATATGTGTTGTGGCTATGTTATTTACCTTTATCATCTTAAGAATACATGCTTATATGGATATCACTGTTTTATAAGTTGAACTAACCTTGTCTTAAAACACTTAATTCAACCGGAAACCTAATTGGAAGGGTATTGGGTTTTCGAACACTTGAGTAATGCAAAGATAAAAAAAATGTGATATATGGATTGTTGGGATGCGTTCCCTATTTGAAAGTTAAAGTCTTGCGCAAGTGGTTTTCAGAACCCTGCAACGGAGCGGTTGCATTCGGACCCTAGGTGGTTTGGTATAAGGAGGGATTCGGGCAAGGCCCTATTTTACCGTCTCTTTTGAGGCCCTGCGGTTGGCGCTACACGGTATATAACCGTTGGTAGCCATCCGAGGTTAGGTCTGCAACAAAGCAGTAAATGAGGGGGCACACCAAATAATCTGCATCCGATTCTTGTGGTTGGGAGGACGAAATCTCTTTGGGGGATTTCTAGTTTGCTAACATCTAACTTAATCCTTTATTTATTTAATTGAGTATCATGCTTTATTACTTGATGTTATAGTTGTGACTGTGTATTGGACTGGGAAAAAGGGGTAGGGTGTGTGCGTGTTTACTGGGCATTCAATGCTCACGGCGTATCATGCCAGGTGACAAAGCGAAACTCATAGCGGGAGACGACGAGTCGGAAACCTTTGAAGACTTTTGGCTATCCTAGAAAAATTAGAAGTTTCTTTTTGGATATTTTGTAAGACTCATGTGAAGATTTAAGCTTTCTTTTGGGATGTAATGTAATGGAACCATCTTTTGAATTAAGTATATTGCGGTCGTTATGCATTTATATTCTATGTATGAACCTTATCGTTGCTTATGAGAGCTTGTGTCAATACCTTTTAAGATCTGTCAAAAGGGTAGTGCGCTGTCTAAGAAAGTCGGACTTAGAAGGGATGCTATTTTGACTCCTCCGGCAATCTAGAATCTTACTTGGTTATTGACCATAGGACTCATAGTGACTCTCCCTTGACTACAACCAATAGTGTAGACTCGAGGCGTCACACTTGAAGCAGGTGCTCTTTGGAAGAGAGTGCTTTGTAGTAAATATAGAATTGGGATTGACAAATAGTGTCCCAATTTTAGTCTCACTAGTAGATATTCTACCATTTAGAAGGACATCATTGCCATTGCTGATCAGAGATGGGACTTGGTTGAGTTTTTTTAGCAGAATTTTTAGATCCAAGTTGGGAATGGATCTAGAACCAAATTCTGGTATGATAAGTGGTGTGGGAATGTATGTCTCAAGCGAGAATTTTCTGGTCTGTTCAGCCTCGCTCAAACTAAGGAAGGCTCTGTTAAGCATTACTTTGATTTGAAAGGAAGTTCAATAGAATGGGTGATACCTTTCAGAAGGGCTTTGTATGAGTGGGAGGAGTCGGAAGCATCAAGATTGCTTAATTTACTAGTAGCAACTCCTTCCCTTAAACCTGGTCTTGCTGATGTCCCTTGTTGGGATGGGGAATCCTCAGCAGTGTTTTCCACTTCTTCTGTGTATAAATTCTGTTCTGATTATTTGGTTCTTTAGTTTGGGGTTGCAAGTTGGTGTGGTTCAAGCCTATTCCACCCAAAGTCCAATTCTTTGGATGGTTAGCTTGGAAGAATAAAATCAAATTTAATAAGTTTTTACAGAAAATTCGGGTCTTGAGTAGCAATTCAGATATTAATTGCATTCTTTGCAAAGTTGAGCCTCAGTCTACTTGTCGTGTCCTCCTCCTATGCCCCTTTTCTTGGCATATACGGGCTGCTATGTTAAAGTGGTGGGGGTTTTATGGGCATTGCCAGATATAGTGGAAAAGGTGCTTTTTGGTGGAATGGAGCCAAAGTTAAGAAATCATAGAAAGTGATATGGAAAAGTATACCTCTAGCAGTGTTGTGGTCTATTTGGAAGCTCAGAAATGAGTGTAAATTCAAGGACTCAAATCCTAACCTTGATAAAGTTATTGAGTTGGTCAAGACTAGAGTTGCTATTTGGGCGAGGTCATCATCTAAATTAGCCCAGTTTTCTGTTAACGATTTTATTTTTAACATGAATCAAATTAGAGTTTGTATTGGTGGAAATGTAAATGTGTGAACTCTGGTGAGCAGTGGGCTCTTGACTGTCTTAAGTCTGTGGAACATTGGGATACTGCTACTGATCTGTTTGCGATTGCTGTTCTATTCAGCTGGTGTATTGCTTATTGCTACTACAGGTTAGGGTGGTATGGCTTGGGAGGCCTGCTGAAGTTTGATGATGTTCTGAGTTTGTTTACTGCTTTATGCTGCTATCTTGTCCTGCTATTTGCTGCTGATGTATATTGTGGTTCTGAGGCATACTGCTATTTGGCCTGCTGATGTATGAGATTGTTCTGGTCTATGCAGATACTCTGAGGTTGCCTATAGTCAAAAATTGATTTGCTGTAGTTGGAAGCTCTTTGGTTGGGAGCTGGTGATGAATTAGAAATGATTGGGCTCAAGTTTGGTGGCATGTAACAGATGTTAGGTGTAAGGGGTTAATATGGGCTGTTAATGGTTCATCAGTCAGATGCTGTGCTCAGCAAAGCTTATGGTTATTATGTTTAGCTGATTGGCTTAAAGATTGGATGTTGCTATATTCTGTGTTGTTGGTGTTGTGTGATGCTATTGATGTATAAGGTAAAGATGCTGTTATGGTGTTATCATGAGCTACTGATATAAGGCTGCTCCTGGTGGTGCTGTTATGGTGCTGTTATTGGTGCTTTTCTTCTTTCTTTTGTTGGCTGCTTTTGATTGGTTTCTCATCAATCTTGGGTCAAGTGCTTGCAAATGATTTTGTTTCCTTTGCGATGCCAACCTAGTTGGGATTGTTGAGGTTAGCTTTGATACTCAGTGCACTTCCCTACTTTGTTGATGTATTTTTGCATGTACTGTGCTTTTTTCATCAATAAAGTTTTATTTTTGCTGATCAAAAAAAAAAAGTTAGTATCATTTTTTTTTAATTTCAAAATTAAACAAAACTGCTTTACTTTTTGAAAAATCACCGTACTTTTTCTACATAATTTTACTTTTGATTCATCTAATGACTAACATTTATCTTATCTAAGGGGTTGCTTGGGATGTTCTAAATAAATGCACTTTTTGACTTTTTATAAAATATGGGTTGGGTTTGAAGTGATGTGGTAAAGAGGTGATGTGACTTAAATAAGATGATGTGACTTAAATAGGATAGTGACTTTTTGACTTTTTGACTTTTTTAATATATGCCAAGCAAGGCCTAAATCTAATGATCTATATTTTTTTATGTACCATACATAAAATCTACTTTCATGTATGATAGAATTTTCCATAAAAGTAATTCTCCTTTTCTGTCCCAAAACTAATAGTCTTTTTTTGGAAATTCAACTTTTTTTTTTATTGTACAATTATTGCACTTTAAAAATATTCATTGTGTTTAGTTTCATTTTTCTGAATTTAGTTTTCTGAAAATTGAGTTTTTTGTTTTTCGTGTTTTTTTGTTATTAGTGAATATTTTTAAAATGTTAAGCAATTTTTTAACTTTTTTAAGTGTACCTTACTTAGATGTATCTAAATAGTAAAATATTTATGAAAAAATATTTTTAAAAAATAATAAATACATACAAAAAAATGTATTAAATTTTCATATATTTTTTGTATTTTTGGTATTTAGTGAATTTTTTAAAGATTTTTTTCACAAATATTATACTTTTTAAGTGTATTTATGTTAGGTGTGTCTAAAAATTTTAAAAGTTGCTTAAAATATTTTTAAAAATCAATGAAAATAAAAAAATATGAAAAATGAAAAAAGTAAAATTTTTTGAAAAATGAATTATGAAAACTGAAACCAAACAGAGTGATTAATTTTTTAAAATTATCCTTTGATAGTATATTTTTTTAAAAATATCAAAATAATTATGCTTTTTATATTGTTAATAAATATAAAATAAGGGTAAATAAGATATTTATATTATTGTAATCCTTTACTTTAAAAATAAGCTAATATTTTAAAAAAATAAAAAAATAAAATAAGAAACTAATATTTTACGACAAAAAAAAGTCTTAAAAGTCAAGAATATTTACCAATAATAATGAGTCCGATCAACTCTCCCAAAACAAGACGTTCCAACATTCTCCCCTCTCTAAAACGGTAATATTTACTCACTTCGTTTTTTCTAAATCCTTCTCTTTTTATTACTAGTGGGTGTTTATGGTTGATTATTTTAGTAGTTTCATTATTTTTAATTTTTAATAAGGCCCCGTTTGGGTAGTGGGTTGGGACTAAAATAGTCACAAAAGACAAAACAGGCTATTTTAGCCCCAAAAAAACAAAACATCACATCCAACCCATAATCATTACACTCTTCTCTCACAAAAAAACTCAAAAAAGCCAAAAAGTCAAAAAGCCCTTCCCAAACCAAGCTTTTAAGCCCAGGCTAAAATAGCCAAAAAAACCAAAAAGCTAAAAAGCCAACCCACTTCCCAAACCCACCCTAAATATTTTTTAATCAAAATTTATATTTTTGAGTTTAACTCGACTAAACGAGCTGCAAAAGTTTTTAAAAAAAAAATCTAAAAAGTTTTGAAAAAACCTAGAAAGGACAAAAAGCAAGAATAAAAAATATTCGCCTTTCTATTTATTCTTTAATCCATAGTGAACTTTTTTTTTTTATTTTGAATTTAATTTTTTAGATTGATTTATTCAAGACAGACAAAGCAAAACAATTTGACATAATTTTCAAAAAACACTGCTAAAGCCAAAAAAAAACAAAAATAGAGGTCTAATCTTAGGGTTCACCACTTGTGTAGCTATTGACTCATTTTTTGGCTCCCTAAAGGTCTAATCTTAGGGGTCACCACTTGTGTAGCGAGACTTTTTTATTTTTATTTTTCTGGATATGTGGTTATTATTTATGCTTTTTATTTTGGACTTTTATTATCAAAGTTTTGTATGTAAGTTCTACTTATAGTGTATAAGAAAAAATAGCTTAAATAAATTAAAATAATTATTATGAAAAAATAGGAAAAGAATATTTTAACTTATTTCAACTAATACAATTTAGAATCTAATAATTAGACCTTAAGAGCATATCAAACAACTCCCCTATCCTAAATGTTTAACTACTAATTTAAAAAAATCTTAAAACTCATCTCCAACAACAGCCACTCTAAAGAGACTTAATTTTTTTGATTAAAAAAAGAGATTAGAATTGGCAAGTGTTAAAATGACTCTGTATATTTGGAGAGTCACTAGTCATCCTTTGAAAACATAAAATTAATTTCTTTCTTCTCTTCTTACTTTTAAATGTAATTGTCATATCAAATTTTTTTTTTTAAAGTTAAATTTAGTTGAAAAATAAATATAAAATAATATTTATATGAAATAAAGAAAGAATATAGACGATTATTGAAGAAAGTACCTGAAAAAATGATTTTCTAAAATTAAAAATACACTCTACATAAATTTTGAAGAAAAAGTAATAAATTATGGCTGGAGATGTGCTCAAAGTCCCATAAATAAGCTGCAACAACACACACACCCTCTTTCCTATCACTAGGAATAAACAATAAATTCAATTATTTGGTCTATTTTTATACTGAATGTAGATCACAATATAATATTTGGATTTAAATCCTACACTATATAAAATTATAAATGAATAATGTTAAGAAATCCAAACATTTAAAATTCTTAACATTTTTCATTATAAATAAACTTACTACAAAGCATGTATACATGCATGGAACGAACAAAACACAAGCTAAAATGAGATATGGACACACCACTTCTCTCCTCTTCTCCTTCTTCTTCTTTTTCCTCCAGTTGGTGTTCTCTCAATTGTCTCCAAACCAGAGAACCACCATGAACCAGCTCTATGGTCTTCTCCCCAACAGCACAGCCCAGTTTTCTCCTCCTTCCCCATGGAATGTCACCAAAGACCCAAATCCATGTTCATGGAAGGGTGTTACATGCACTTCCAACAATTCTGCCATCACCAATCTCTCTCTCCCTTTTTTCTCTATCACTTCCCCCGATTTTCTTGTTTTTCTTTGCCAGATTGATACCTTGGAGGCTGTTGATCTCTCCAACAATCACTTGAGCTCAATCCCAGATGGGTTCATGACTGGTTGTGGAAAGATTACTGGGTTGAAACTGTTGAATATCAGTAGGAACAAATTGTCTGGCCCTTTACCCACTTTTAATGGTTTTGCTAAGTTGGAGTCCTTGGACTTGTCTCACAATTCATTGGATGGACGCATTGATTTACAGCTTGATGGGTTGGTTGGTCTCAAAAGTCTGAACCTTGGCTTCAACCAGTTCAATGGCCCCGTTCCTACCAAACTTGGAAAATCCATGGTTTTGAAGGAGCTTGGGCTTTCTGCCAATCGCTTTGAAGGTAAATTCCCCGAATCAATTGCGAATTATTCCAAATTGACTGCAATTGATCTTAGTTTCAATTACATTTCTGGGTCAATCCCTGATAGATTTAGAGAGCTTCTCAATCTGCAACTTTTGATTCTATCTTCCAATCAATTGAGTGGTGGAATCCCACAATTCCTTTCAACTAGCCAAAACCTATTGCGATTCGCAGCCAACCATAATTCTTTTTCTGGTGTTATTCCAGTTGGGATTACAAAATATCTCAAGAATTTAGACCTTGGTTATAATAGCTTAAGTGGGTCAATTCCTGGAGACCTTTTATCCCAATCACATTTGCAGAGTGTGGATTTATCTTATAATTCATTAAGTGGTCCAATACCTGCAAATATGTCTCCAACCTTGCTGAGGCTGAGATTAGGAAACAATCAATTGAATGGGACAATCCCATATTCATCTTTTGGAAGCCATCAAACAACAATGACCTATTTGGAGTTGGATAACAATCGTTTGAGTGGACCAATACCTCCTGAATTGAGTTCGTGCAAGAATTTAGCACTGCTGAATCTTGCTAACAACAACCTCACTGGCTTTTTGCCGGTACAGTTGGGTGGTCTGAGCAAACTTCAGGAATTGAAGCTTCAGGCCAACAATTTGTATGGAGAAATCCCAAATCAAATTACCCAATTACAAACATTGCAGAAACTGAATATCAGCTGGAATTCGCTGAACGGTTCGATACCATCATCAATTTCAAGCTTGCAAGCTCTTGCCAACTTGGATTTACGATGCAACAATCTCAGCGGTTCAATACCTGCTTTGATTGGTAACTTGAATTCCCTTATAGAACTCCAACTAGGGAACAACAAACTCAGTGGGACAATTCCGTTGATGCCGCTGACTTTGCAGATTGCTCTAAATTTAAGCAGCAATCTCTTTGAAGGGCCTATACCTGGAACGATATCAAAATTGATCGGATTGGACGTGTTGGATCTTTCCAACAACAAATTTTCTGGTCAGATTCCAGATTTTCTGGTTAAAATGACAGGCTTGACACAATTGGTGCTTTCCAATAATCTGCTCTCTGGAGTGATTCCCAAGTTCCTTCCATTCGTTACCGTTGATGTAAGTGGAAACAAGGGTCTCATTGACACTCCCTCATTATCTCCGAAACAGAGAGAGACAATGGATGTGGGAGTCCTTCCGTTTGCTGCTGGCAGTGCCTTGGGCTTTGTGTTAGTAACAATTATTGTTGTATTAATTTCCAGACGAGGAAATGGTGGTTTAGACATCTTGGGTTTTGTGGACATGTTAATGGGTTTTGAACGATTCTTAATACAATTTTATAGTGTCAAAGGTCATTGGATAACTGATAATAGCATCCATAAATCAAAGCTTAACTTATCCAAAGCCATGGAGGCAGTTTCCAAACCTGTTAACATGATGCGGAAGAGTGAGTTCTGCACCTACTACAAGGCTGTCATGCCTTGTGGGATGAGTTATTGCATCAAGAAGCTAAATTGGAGCTGTAAGGCATTCCAATTGCTTAACCCTGAGAGGTTTGTTCAAGAGCTAATGGTTTTAGGTAAGCTAAGCAATTCAAATATCATGATCCCTCTAGCTTATACTTTAACAGCTCGTAGCGCATATGTTGTTTACGAAAATCCTCAACATGGAACTCTCTTTGACCTTCTTCACACAAGTTGTGATAATGTTCTGAAATGGGAAGAGCGTTACAGTATAGCTGTCGGGGTTGCTAGAGGTCTGGCTTTCCTACATGGGTGCTCCACCTCGACTGGACCCATAATTCTCCTCCATCTTTCGACGAAAAGCATCCTAATGGAATCACTTTCAAAGCCTCTGATTGGAGATTTTGATCTTGGTAAGGTGATCAAGCCTTCGAAAACCATGGGAACAATCTCTGCTGTGGCTGGTTCAGTTGGGTACATCCCTCCAGGTAATCTGCTCTTTTTTAACTGTCTTTAGTTCAATATGCAGTAAATATTGTTATTACTGATCAAATTTTGAACTTATTGTGTTGGGAGCCTTTTTGTTACTTGCAGAATATGCATACACAATGAGGGTGACCCCATCTGGGAATGTTTACAGTTTTGGAATCGTGATGCTGGAATTATTAACCGGCAGGCCTGCTATAAGTGAAGGAACTAATTTAGCTGAATTGGCACTGACTCAGACTCAGTCAATCCATCACGACAAGTGGGAAGAAATTCTTGATTGTAGACTATTAAGTAATGCATCAAGTGGTGTTCATGATCAAATGCTTTCACTTCTTAGAATTGCTTTGGGTTGTATTGCCGTCTCACCGGATGAAAGGCCAAATGCAGAAAGCTTGCTCGCTATGCTACTTAATGTGGCAACAATTTAATTAAGGCAATTTTAGTAGTATCAAGAACAGAGTTCACTACCATACCCTGTAATCGATTATTCAGTCATAATAATAATAATAATGGTTTATTTGGTTTATACATGCTATTCTGTGGCAACATTAGCTAGAAATTCAGCATGGCCTTGCTTCAATTTTGGCTTTCGACTTGTTTGGAAACGAGAACATACATTACAATGAACAAAGTTTTGATTTTATAATAAGCTAATAGCATGACTTATACACCTCAGTAGGGCATAGAAACAGAGGAGAGAGAAATAGGCTGGTTTTAAAGAGAGAAGACTGATGGGGTGAGATTAAGACTTCATTTACTATTGCCAAAGACTTGGCATAGAAACAGAGGAGAGAGAAATAGGCTCGTTTTAAAGAGAGAAGACTGGGTGGTGGGGAGTGTTCTATGGGGTGAGATGATTAAGACTTCATTTACTATTGCCAAGACTTGACTGACTAATGTTTTTTTATTTTTTTTTGGTTTTTTTTTAAACTAACTAATGTTTTATTTTGTTTGTAAAATTTGTTTTGTTGGTGGAAACATTTGTTCTTAGCGTTTACCGTCATTTATAAACACACTTGTTTTTATGTGGAAATCACAGGTTATAAACAATAATGTTACCAGGGATTTTATGATGTAAATGCCCTCTTTTTTAAGTATATCATAGGTAACTTATGATATTTTGTAATCTTATTATTTTTTTTATCTCAAAATTATTTAAGAGTTAATATTTTTATTATTTAAGATCAATTATCGTAATGGTAGGGATGATTGGAGCGGATGTGGTCTATAGAATTAAGGCATGGTGGCTTAAATGGAAGAGTGCGTCTGAGGTACTCTTTGATAAACGAGTACTCACTAGACTAAAAGGAAAGTTGACCAGCGATATTGTATGGGATGGAATGTTAGGCAATTAAGAAATATCATGTAGATAAGATGTGATGACTCAAAAAATAAAAATAAAAACAAAAACAAAAACAAAAATAAAAATAAATAAATAAAATATCGCTGGTCATCTATAGAATTATGTTTCCACTTACTAGTTCATTAGACTCCACCGATTACTCAATTTTAGTTTCACTTACTGCTTAATGAGTTTCCATTTGCTATTTCAATATACTCCACTTGCTACTCAATGAGTTTTTACTTACTATTTCACTAGACTTTACATAATATTCAATGAGTTTCCACTTACCATTTCATTACACTTCACTTACTACTTAATGAGTTTTCACTTACTATTTCATTACAGTTCACTTATTACTAAATGAGACTATACTTACTACGAAATTAAATCTCACTTACTACTCGTTAATTGTTTACTTATTACTCCATCAAATTTAACTTACTATCCAAGTAAACACTACTTATTACTTAACGAGACTAACTTACTACACAATCAAACTCCACTCAATTGGATTTGATTTTAACTTATTTAAATCCCACTTAGTTGTATTATATTAAATCACATTTACTATTCAATCAAATTTCACTTACGACTCAATTAAATATGGCTTACTACTCAATAAAACACTACTCAGGGCTGGTTTGGAGTGTCCTAAAAAAGTGCACTTTTTGTCTTTTTGGACTAAAAAAGACAAAAGAAAAATATGGAGGTTTGGGTTAACTTTTTGACTTTTTATGAAAAAATGTGTATTAAAAAATTGTATAAAAAAAGTGTATAAGAGATGATTAGAAAGGGGTGGGCCCCAGCCGTACAACCGGCTGGAGTGTATTGGAGTTGGAAATTATTAGCTAATTTTTGTACAAAGCATTGGACGGTTTTGTTTGGCCTGTGGGGGTCATCACGGGTCCCATTTTAATAATCTGAACCGTTAGCTATCTGATCAGATTTATTTATTTTTCAATCATTAATTATAACACCATCCATTTGTTGTATATAACTGATTTGATCATCTAGTTATCGATATCCGATCAATGTGATTTTTTGCAGACATATAGTACTCGACGATTTCTACATATTGAACGGTTCAGATTATCAAAACGGAACTCGTAATGGCCCCCATGGGACGAACAACGGTGTGTGTGAAAATCACACCGAATCATTTCATTTTTGCTGCACAGCCGCTGCTTTACATCAATTCAAATTGTACTTTTGGGAAAGAAAATTGATTTTTTAATTTTTTTTTTTTGGTGAATAGTGATATCTTTTTGGATTTTGGAGTAACTTTTTGACTTTTTGACTTATATAGTATAAGCCAAACCAGGCCTTAATTAGATTTGACTTACTATTTAATTAAATTCCACTTACTACTTAATGAAACTCTACTTACTATTTTATTCGACTTTGCGTACTACTTAATTAAACTCTATTTATTATTGAATAAGACTTGATCTGCTGTTCAATTAAACCTTACTTACTACTCACTGACACTTAACTTACTCTACTAACTACTCAATTAAATTCATTCATCACTCAATCAAACATGACTTACTCAATAAGATTCCACTTACTACTCTATTAATCTAGAGAGATTACTTAATGAAACTTCATTTAGCACTCAATGAGACTCTACTTAATTACAACTCCATCAAACTTGACTTACTATTCAATCAAGTATCACTTACCAGTCAATGATACTTCACTTACTATTTCATTAGACTACTACTCAATCAAACGTTTCATACTCAACTTTCTACTTCATCAAACTTGACTTACTATTAAATAAAATCCCATTTAGAGAGTGTCCTACTAAGTGATAAATCGTTTCAAAACAAATGATAAAATAATTCATAACAAGTGATAAACAAATTTAGAAATCTAACAAACTTTAAAGAGTGTTACAATATGATCTCATTTATTACTGACTGAGATTCCACTTACTATTTCATTAAATTTGACTAACTACTCAGCTACGTCTCATTTCCTACTTAAGGAGATTTCACTTATGACTTCATTAGACTCAACATACTACCTAATTAAATTTCACTTATTACTCAATGACTTCACCTAAAATTCTATTAGCCTTGACTTACTACTTAATCAAACATTTGACAACTGACAACCATTGAGTGCTAAGTAGAATTAGAACAAATAATAGGACTTGACTTATTACTTAATCAAATATCTGACTACTAATAACCATTGATTGATAATTAGAATTAGAACAAATAATAAGTATTATATTTAAGAATGATAAGTATTGTCATAATAAGTGATAACTACCATCACAATTGTTAGTAAGTCGAAGCATCTCCTGCATCACCATCGACAAATTGTGCTCTGCGCTCAATCCTAAAATAGTTGTATATGTCTTTTTGTACGAACCCAACATTCTCATAACCACCAGCTTCTTCTACCATACAAGAAGTTATTACTTAATGAGATATTTCAATTTCCACATATTACTCTATTAGACTTTAGTTATTATTTATTGAATTTTCACTTACTACTCAATCAAACTATACATACTACTTAATTAAACATGACTTATCAATCAATAACACACCACTTCAATAGACTTAAGTTAATAGCCAATGAAATTACACTTAAATAGAAAAAAAGTAAATATAAACGTTACTAAATAGACCTTTAAATAGTAATTACTATTTTGAGGGGTTATAGGTAAATAATAATAATAATAACTACTATTTTAAATTAATGTTTTTAAAATTAAGTTTAAATAACTTATAATTTAAAAATATTTTATTTACAATTTTTTTTTTATTTTTAATATTACATCAAAAATTAATTTTTTACAATAATGACTATTTTAAAAAATTAGTAAATTTTAATAAGTTAATATTTACATATCATATTTTACTTTTCACAAATCATAACAAAACAAAATATAGAGGGAAAATAATTAAATATGGTATGTCATTAATTTTATGTATTTAAAATTAATTTAAAATATAGAAGATGGCACAATTTTCAAGAATTGAAGGTGACCTGTTAGCAGGTAATATTTTGAATAGTAAGGCTTCGTTTGGGAAGTGAGTTGACTTTTTGACTATTTTGCTTAGGCTAAAAAGTCTCATTTGGGTTAGATTTTTTTACTTTTTTGACTTTTGTGGAAAACAAAAAAAAATGAAATGATTATGGTTTAAATACGACATTTTGTTTCATTGACTTTAGCCTAATTTATCTTGTTGTGATTATTTTAGTCTTTTAACTCCTAAAACCAACATGTCAAACGAGGACTACATTTATTCATAACAAATAGTAAGTGAGTAGATACCAAATAGTAAGTATATTTGTAGCAAATGATAAGTTAGCGTCTTTGTTTTTTTAATTTCAAAATTAATCAAAACTACTTTACTTTTTGAAAAATCACCTTACTTTTTCTACTTAGTTTTACTTTTGATTCATCCAATAATTAACATTTATCTTATCTAAATCTAATGATCTATATTTTTTTTTGTACCATACATAAAATCTACTTTCATATATGGTAGAATTTTCCATAAAAGTGATACTCCTTTCGGTCCCAAAATAATAGTCTTTTTTGGGAAATGCAACCTTTTTTTTATTGTACAATTATTGCACTTTAAAAATATTTATTGTGTTTGATTTTAGTTTTTTGAATTCAGTTTTTTGGAATTTGAGTTTTTTATTTTTCGTGGTTTTTTGTTAATAGTGAATATTTTTGAAATTTTAAGCAATTTTTTTACTTATTTAGGTGCACCATACTTAGATATATCTAAATAGTAAAATATTTGTGAAAAAATATTTTAAAAAATTAATGTATACACAAAAATAAGAAAAATGTATTAAATTTTCATATATTTTTTGTCTTTTTGGTATTTCGTGAATTTTTTAAAGATTTTTTTCACAAATATTTTACTTTTTAAGTATATTCATGTTAGGCGTGTCTAAAAATTAATAAAGTTGCTTAAATATTTTTTAAAAAATAGTGAAAATAAAAAAAAATACGGAAAATGTAAATTTTCTGAAAAGTGAATTCTGAAAATTGAAACCAAACAAAGTGATTAATTTTTCAAAATATCAAAATAATTATGCTTTTTGTGTTATTAATGAATTTAAAATAAGGATAAAATAAGATATTCATATTATTTTAATCCTTTATTTTAAAATAATAAAAAATAAAATAAAAAACTAATATTTTGAGACAAAAAGTACTAAAAGTCAAGAATATTTATCAATGTGATTTATTTTTCAAGATACACATGTGAGTGAATAAAAAGGTTAATAATATCTGATTAACTTAATTTTTGACAAATATATTCTACTCGATATATTTTAAAATGTAAACGATTCAAATTATTAAAACGGATCCCAAAATAAACCCACAAGAGTGCCTGTTGTGCACCAATTTCCCCCAAAAAACAAGACGCTCCAACATTCTCCTCTCTAAAACGGTAATGTGCCTGTTTGGCAGAAATTATTTACAGCTTATTTCAGCTTTTAGCTTAATTTAAGCTATTTTGATGTGTGTGGTTTAGCTTATAGCTTATAGCTTTGTGGAAGTCAGAAATCATCTTATTCTTTGAGTGGGGCAGGATATGCTTTAAGAATAAGCTGGAAATCAGCTTAAGCTGAAAGTTATAAACTATAAGCTGTTTAGACATAAGTTATAAGCACTTTCCCACAGCTCTACCAAACAGGGCTAATATTTTCTCTCTACAGTTTTTCTATATCCTTCTCTTTTTATTACTAGTGGGTGTTTATGGTTGATTATTTTAGTAGTTTCATTATTTTTAATTTTTAATAAATATTTTTTAATCAAAATTTATATTTTTGAGTTTAACTCGGCTAAACGGGCTACAAAAGTTTTAAAAAAAAAAAAAAAATCTAAAAAGTTTTGAAAAAAACTAGAAAGGACAAAAAACAAAAATAAAAAATATTCGGATTTTTATTTATTTTTTAATCCATAGTGAACTTTTTTTTTTTATTTTGAATTTAATTTTTTAGATTGATTTATTCAAGACAGACAAAGCAAAACAATTTGACATAATTTTCAAAAAACACTGCTAAAGCCAAAAAAAAACAAAAATAAAGGTCTAATCTTAGGGTTCACCACTTGTGTAGCTATTGACTCATTTTTTGGCTCCCTAAAGGTCTAATCTTAGGGGTCACCACTTGTGTAGCGGGACTTTTTTATTTTTATTTTTCTGGATATGTGGTTATTATTTATGCTTTTTATTTTGGACTTTTATTATCAAAGTTTTGTATGTAAGTTCTACTTATAGTGTATAAGAAAAAATAGCTTAAATAAATTAAAATAATTATTATGAAAAAATAGGAAAAGAATATTTTAACTTATTTCAACTAATACAATTTAGAATCTAATAATTAGACCTTAAGAGCATATCAAACAACTCCCCTATCCTAAATGTTTAACTACTAATTTAAAAAAATCTTAAAACTCATCTCCAACAACAGCCACTCTAAAGAGACTTAATTTTTTTGATAAAAAAAAGAGACTAGAATTGGCAAGTGTTAAAATGACTCTGTATATTTGGAGAGTCACTAGTCATCCTTTGAAAACATAAAATTAATTTCTTTCTTCTCTTCTTACTTTTAAATGTAATTGTCATATCAAAAAAAATTTTTTTAAAGTTAAATTTAGTTGAAAAATAAATATAAAATAATATTTATATGAAATAAAGAAAGAATATAGACGATTATTGAAGAAAGTACTTGAAAAAATGATTTTCTAAAATTAAAAATACACTTTACATAAATTTTGAAGAAAAAGTAATAAATTATGGCTGGAGATGTGCTCAAAGTCCCATAAATAAGCTGCAATAACACACACCCCTCTTTCCTATCACTAGGAATAAACAATAAATTCAATTATTTGGTCTATTTTTATACTGAATGTAGATCACAATATAATATTTGGATTTAAATCCCTCACATTTTTCATTATAAATAAACTTACTACAAAACATCTATCCATGCATGGAACAAACAAAACACAAGCTAAAATGAGATATGGACACACCACTTCTCTCCTCTTCTTCTTCTTCTTTTTCCTCCAGTTGGTGTTCTCTGAATTGTCTCCAAACCAGAGAACCACCATGAACCAGCTCTATGGTCTTCTCCCCAACAGCACAGCCCAGTTTTCTCCTCCTTCCCCATGGAATGTCACCAAAGACCCAAATCCATGTTCATGGAAGGGTGTTACATGCACTTCCAACGATTCTTCCATCACCAATCTCTCTCTCCCTTTTTCCTCTATCTCTTCCCCCGATTTTCTTGTTGTTCTTTGCCAGATTGATACCTTGGAGGCTGTTGATCTCTCCAACAATCACTTGAGCTCAATCCCAGATGGGTTCATGACTGGTTGCGGAAAGATTACTGGGTTGAAACTGTTGAATATCAGTAGGAACAAATTGTCTGGCCCTTTACCCACTTTTAATGGTTTTCCTAAGTTGGAGTCCTTGGACTTGTCTCACAATTCATTGGTTGGAAGCATTAATTTACAGCTTGATGGGTTGGTTGCTCTCAAAAGTCTGAACCTTGGCTTCAACCAGTTCAATGGCCCTGTTCCTACCAAACTTGGAAAATCCATGGTTTTGAAGGAGCTTGGGCTTTTTGCCAATCACTTTGAAGGTAAATTCCCCGAATCAATTGCGAATTATTCGAAATTGACTTCAATTGATCTTAGTTTCAATTACATTTCTGGGTCAATCCCTGATAGATTTAGAGAGCTTCTCAATCTGCAACTTTTGATTCTATCTTCCAATCAATTGAGTGGTGGAATCCCACCATTCCTTTCAAATATCCAAAACCTATGGCGATTCGCGGCCAATCAGAATTTTTTTTCTGGTGTCATTCCACTTGGGATTACAAAATATCTCAAGAATTTAGACCTTAGTTATAATAACTTAAGTGGGTCAATTCCTGGAGACCTTTTATCCCAATCACATTTGCAGAGTGTGGATTTATCTTATAATTCATTAAGTGGGTCAATACCTGCAAATATGTCTCCAACCTTGCTGAGGCTGAGATTAGGAAACAATCAATTGAATGGGACAATCCCATCTTCATCTTTTGGAAGCCTTCAAACAACACTGACCTATTTGGAGTTGGATACCTCCTGAATTGAGTTTGTGCAAGAATTTAGCACTGCTGAATCTTGCTAACAACCACCTCACTGGTGTTTTGCCGGTACAGTTGGGTGTTCTGAGCAAACTTCAGGAATTGAAGCTTCAGGCCAACAAATTGTTTGGAGAAATCCCAATTCAAATTACCAATTTGCACGCATTGCAGAAACTGATTATCAGCTGGAATTCGCTGAACGGTTCGATACCATCTTCAATTTCAAGCTTGCAATCTCTTACCAACTTGGATCTACGAGGCAACAATCTCAGCGGTTCAATACCTGCTTCAATTGGTAACTTCAATTTCCTTGTAGAACTCCAACTAGGGAACAACAAACTCAATGGTTCAATACCTGCTTCAATTGGTAACTTGAATTTCCTTGTAGAACTCCAACTAGGGAACAACAAACTCAATGGAATTCAGTTGATGCCACTGACTCTGCAGATTGCTCTAAATTTAAGCAGCAATCTCTTTGAAGGGCCTATACCTGGAACGATATCAAAACTGATCGGATTGGAAGTGTTGGATCTTTCCAACAACAAATTTTCTGGTCAGATTCCAGATTTTCTGGTTCAAATGACAAACTTGAAACAATTGGTGCTTTCCAACAATCTGCTCTCTGGAGTGATTCCCGAGTTCCTTCCATCCGTTACCGTTGATGTAAGTGGAAACAATGGTCTCATTAACACTACAAATTCAAACTCCCCCTCATTATCTCCGAAACAGAGAAAGACAATGGATGTGGGAGTCCTTTCGTTTGCTGCTGGCAGTGCCTCGGGCTTTGTGTTAGTAACAATTATTGTTGTATTAATTTCCAGACGAGGAAATGGTGGTTTAGACATCATGGCTTTTGTGGACATGTTAATGGGTTTTGAACGATTCTTAATACAATTTTATAGTGTCAAAGGTCATTGGATAACTGATAATAGCATCCATAAATCAAAGCTTAACTTATCCAAAGCCATGGAGGCAGTTTCCAAACCTGTTAACATGATGCTGAAGAGTGAGTTCTGCACCTACTACAAGGCTGTCATGCCTTGTGGGATGAGTTATTGCATCAAGAAGCTAAATTGGAGCTGTAAGGCATTCCAATTGCTTAACCCTGAGAGGTTTGTTCAAGAGCTAATGGTTTTAGGTAAGCTAAGCAATTCAAATATCATGATCCCTCTAGCTTATACTTTAACAGCTCGTAGCGCATATGTTGTTTACGAAAATCCTCAACATGGAACTCTCTTTGACCTTCTTCACACAAGTTGTGATAATGTTCTGAAATGGGAAGAGCGTTACAGTATAGCTGTCGGGGTTGCTAGAGGTCTGGCTTTCCTACATGGGTGCTCCACATCGACTGGACCCATAATTCTCCTCCATCTTTCGACGAAAAGCATCCTAATGGAATCACTTTCAAAGCCTCTGATTGGAGATTTTGATCTTGGTAAGGTGATCAAGCCTTCAAAAACCATGGGAACAATCTCTGCTGTGGCTGGTTCAGTTGGGTACATCCCTCCAGGTAATCTGCTCTTTTTTAACTGTCTTTAGTTCAATATGCAGTAAATATTGTTATTACTGATCAAATTTTGAACTTATTGTGTTGGGAGCCTTTTTGTTACTTGCAGAATATGCATACACAATGAGGGTGACCCCATCTGGGAATGTTTACAGTTTTGGAATCGTGATGCTGGAATTATTAACCGGCAGGCCTGCTATAAGTGAAGGAACTAATTTAGCTGAATTGGCACTGACTCAGACTCAGTCAATCCATCACGACAAGTGGGAAGAAATTCTTGATTGTAGACTATTAAGTAATGCATCAAGTGGTGTTCATGATCAAATGCTTTCACTTCTTAGAATTGCTTTGGGTTGTATTGCCGTCTCACCGGATGAAAGGCCAAATGCAGAAAGCTTGCTCGATATGCTACTTAATGTGGCAACAATTTAATTAAGGCAATTTTAGTAGTATCAAGAACAGAGTTCACTACCATACCCTGTAATCGATTATTCAGTCATAATAATAATAATAATGGTTTATTTGGTTTATACATGCTATTCTGTGGCAACATTAGCTAGAAATTCAGCATGGCCTTGCTTCAATTTTGGCTTTCGACTTGTTTGGAAACGAGAACATACATTACAATGAACGAAGTTTTGATTGTATAATAAGCTAATAGCATGACTTATACACCTCAGTAGGGCATAGAAACAGAGGAGAGAGAAATAGGCTGGTTTTAAAGAGAGAAGACTGATGGGGTAAGATTAAGACTTCATTTACTATTGCCAAAGACTTGGCATAGAAACATAGGAGAGAGAAATAGGCTCGTTTTAAAGAGAGAAGACTGGGTGGTGGGGAGTGTTCTATGGGGTGAGATGATTAAGACTTCATTTACTATTGCCAAGACTTGACTGACTAATGTTTTTTTTTTTTTTTTTTTTTTTACACTAATTAATGTTTTATTTTGTTTGTAAAATTTGTTTTGTTTGTGGAAACATTTGTTCTTAGCGTTTACCGTCATTTATAAACACACTTGTTTTTATGTGGAAATCACAGGTTATAAACAATAATGTTACCAGGGATTTTATGATATAAATGCCCTCTTTTTTAAGTATATCATAGCTAACTTATGATATTTTGTAATCTTATTATTTTTTTTTATCTCAGAATTATTTAAGAGTTAATATTTTTGTTATTTAAGATCAATTACCACAACGGTAGGGGTGATTGGAGCGGATGTGGTCTATAGAATCAAGGCATTGTGGCTTAAATGGAAGAGTACGCCTGGAGTACTGTTTGATAAACGAGTACTCACTAGATTAGAAGAAAAGTTTACTAGCGATATTGTATGGGATGGAATGTTGGGCAATTAAGAAACATCATGTAGATAAGATGAGTATTGCTGAAATGAATATACTAAGGTGGATGTGTGACATGACTAAAAATGACAGAATTAGGAATGAGTATATTCGTAAATGGGTAGGAGTAGCACCAATAGAAGACAAATTGAGAAAGAATAGATTGAGATGGTTTGGTCATATACAATGGAGGCTAATGGAGGCAGTAGTGAAGAGATCTGATACAGTGATAGTAGATGAAAGTATTAGGGGAATGGGCAAACACAGATTGATATGAGTGAATGTAGTAAATAGAGATATGAATCTCCCTAATTTGATTAACTAAATGGTCCTTGATAGAGTCGAATGGAGAACAATGATTCATGTAGTTGACTTCATTTGATAAGACTTAAGACTTGATTTGGTTTGGTAACTAAAATCTTTTTCGATCATAGTCGAAAACATTACAATGGATTATAACTAAACATCACGTGCAATATAATTACTAACTAATTTGATTGAATAACAATCAAAATATGTCATAATGCTATATTTATGTTTGGTAACACTTATAAATCAACTTATTTAGCTGAAGATTAAAAAAAGCTAACTAATGATATTTGATTAATCAATTCTGCTACGTAGCTCGAGTTTTTTTGTGGCTAGAGTGACCCGATTTTTGACTTTTCATCCCCTCTCTATTTCTTCTCTTCTTCTTCTTCTGTTCATCTCTCTGTCTTTCTATCCCTCCATTTGTTCAACAACATAACCAGAACAATCAAACCCAAAAATCTTGAAAAGATGGGTTTGAAATCCAAAATCAAACCAATCAAAAATCAAAAACTAGAAACCAAAAATCAAAAATCAAAAACCAGACAAATCAAACCCAAAAACCATAAATCAAAACCAAAAAACCCAAAAATCAAAACCAATCAAAAACCAAAACCAGACAAATCAAAACCCAAAAACCAAAACAAAACAAAGCAAACCCAAAAATTAAAACTAAAAATCAAACCCACAGCCACAAACCAAAACAAATAAATCGAGAAATGAAGATGGAGAGTCCAAGAGAGAGAATGACTCCACCCCTCTACCCACCGGTGCCAACATCACCTTCTCTGCGAGCAAACCCATCGCGATTCTCTGTCTTCTCCTTCTCTTCTTCTCTTTTCCTCCTCCTTTTCTCTTTCTTCTTCTGTCTCCTTTTTTTGTCAGTTTGAGAGAGCAAACAGAGGGGGGCGGAAATCACTACCCAAAATGACGTTGTTTTGGGTAGTCGAGTCATTTGGGCCAATAATGTTTTTGTAACGACCCTCGTACTGATTACCGTTAAACCACTGAATTATATACTGATTACCATTAAACTGAACTGCTAATGACTGATAAGTGAACTGGATGAACTACTGAACAAACTGAATGAAACTGAAACTGAAACTGAATGAGTTTGTCTATTGAATTGCGTGTTGCATCTGTTTGAGTGTATGATTATCTGTTTGCATTTTATGTTTAAACTGCTAATTGAAGGCCTTATCGGCGGCCGATTTAGAAATCGTTTGATGTTTTGGAATCAGCATAATATTTGTGATTTAATGATATTTTTATCTGAAAATTGATTAGGAATGATTAAATTAGATTAAAGGAGTTAATTATAAACTTAGACGTATTTACCGAATTGCCATGGCTAGTGGACAACTTGTTTATCATTATACTTGAGTCTATACACTTAGATAGACATTTGATCAGCCATTTCTTTCACACCCTAACCGACCAAACAAGAGAGCATAGAGGGAGAGAGAGAGTTCATCTTGGGAGAAATTGAATTCATCTTGGAAATTGGCTAGGAATTGAAGTGTAACTTGGCCTAATCTAGCTTCCTACCTTGAATCAACACTTAAGTAAGTGAATACATCATCTTCTTGCCATCTTGGAGCTTCATTTTGCATGGTTCTTGCTCAATTGTAGGATTAAACCATGTTTGAGTTCACATAGGTTGATTCATGCTAGAATTCATGCATGCATGTTGAATTTGTTGACTTTTGAAGTTGAATTCTTGGCTAATTAGTACATGCAAGCTCATAGTCATATTAAGTCCATGATTTCATCTCATTTGCCAACTATTGAGCTCTTTGGAGCAAGATTGAAAGATTGAAATTGGTTTGAAACTCATGCATTGCATGTTTTAAAGTGTTCTTGGATTGTTCTTGGAAAATGGTTTGAATTGACCAACCCTTGGCCCTTGCATGTGCAAATTAGCTTTTGAAACTTGTTATACATTGAGTTTGAAGTGTTTTTCCAGAATTTGGGGCCAAGAGGTTGAGTTTTGAATGGTTGAATACTTGGTTCGAACTTGGGAGACAAATCTGGAAATTCCAGATTTTGCTTCCTCGCTCGAGCGAAGGATTCCTCGCTCGAGCGAGCCCTGCGATTTTGCAAGCTCGCTCGAGCGGGCATCGAGCGTGGTATCGCGCGTAAAAATTAAACATCCAGTACTTTTACTGTTTCATCAGACCGCTCGAGCGAAGGGAGGCTCGCTCGAGCGAACCCTTTGACTTTGGAAGCTCGCTCGAGCGAGAATCGAGCGAGCATCGGGCGAAGAAAATCTGCAACCAGTACTTTTACTATTCATCAGAGCGCTCGAGCGAAGGATTGTTCGATCGAGCGAAGCCTTTGATTTTGGAAGCTCGCTCGAGCGAAGGAAGGCTCGCTCGAGCGAGACCTCTGTTTTCAGCAACTTTTAAAAATGCCTTCCAACTGTATTTTTGCATCCTCATCGCATCCTAGGCATTCTTAGGCCTAGTTTAAGACATCTTAATGAGGATTTAGACATAGAACCACACCGAGAAAATTTAGGGATTTAATTATCATCCTTCCGACTGTGAACTTAGTGTGTGTGTTCTATCTGTTGACTGTTTAGGGTTGACTCACAGGGACGCGCTCTAGCCACTGATAGCCCAATCACTGTGAGTAACAGATGTGTAAAGATATGTTCAAAATGGTTATCTTTTGAATACTGTTTACCGAACTGTTTACTGAACTGATATTATTTACTGAATGAATGTATGTCCTATTTCCTGAACTGTATTGTGGCATCCTTAGCACCTACTGTTATTGACTGTTACAGAGCTCTGTCGGTTTCCTCGTGGAACCATACTGTTTACTGAATGATTGGCCATCATTACTGTTGGGTCTGTTAAGACTCGGTCCTTTTGGACCTACTGTTTATAGGCTATTGGATGTACCACATATGACTGTTTGACTGAAATGCTGCAAGACTGAACTACTGTTTAAATGAACTGATTTCATTACTGTAAGGACATTCATTCATAACCTCTTTACGCTTTATGTTATTCACTGGGCTTTAGCTCACTGTTTATATATATATGTAGGTTCTCAGCAGCCAGACCGGAGCTAGGAGCGTGGGTCAGTCCCCAGTTTTGTCAGCCAGCCTGTGTGCCTCACAGCGAGGTTCCGATTTGCCATGCTATGGCTTTGGGGTCTTTTGTACTTCCCCTGTCTGTCTCACTGTTTTGTGCTGTTGTGGGACCATTGTATAGACTGTTCACCGTTTTAACTGTACTGTTGTCAAGGGATTAGGTCCCTTCACTGTTTGACTGTAAATGTTTGTACAGACTGTACTGTTGAATGTATGAATGCATGGTAAAACTTTTTGGCATACAGATTAACACAGCTCAATGGACACTAGTTTATTTACTGTTTTGGCTTCCGCCAGGCCCTGAACTCTGTATTTACTGTATTACTGATTGGCAGGCCTTTGGTAATCTCGGATTACTGGCCAGTTACGGTGCTAAACCCATAGGGCCGGGTTTGGGTCGTGACAGTTTTCAAGTTACGAAACATTATTCTTGATTGTAATATTAAAGTATAATTTATTTATCATTTTCAGCTTTATAATTTATTAATAAAATTGATCATTTATTATACGATTATGAGCTTGAAAGTGCGTGATATAATTTTTAAAACCACAAATGATAATTTGTATTTTAAACAAATTTTAAAAAGAGTAATATAATAATAATAATAATAAATTCTAAATGACATAAAAGTCAAGAATATTTATCAATAGTAATGAGTCCAGTCAACTCTCCACAAAATAATGACATAAAAATCAAGAATATTTATCAGTAGTAATGAGTCCAATCAACTCTCCCCAAACAAGACGCTCCAACATTCTCCGGTTTCTAAAATGCTAAATATTTTCTCTCTCCAGTTTTTCTAAATCTTTTCTCTTTTCATTACTATAGACACCCTATTTTTGACCATCCTCAAGACTTGGTTGTGCTTGTAGGTACACCCAACAGCTGGTTCGATTGCTCGCCCAGCATTCGACTGTCGTGGCGGGACGTCACTGGTTCGGGTTTCCCGAACCTTGTATCCTTTTTGTCTCATTTTTGGACCCTGACCTGGTCCTTTCAGGGTGGCCCCTGTGGTGCACTGCCGGCCATGGCTTGGCCCCTGCCGGCTACTGGTGAACACCTGCCGGCCATCAGTGTGGCATTGCTGGCCATTGCTGATGGCCGGCACCCCCTCCATTTCAGCTGGTTTTCGGGAAGATCTTTTGTACCAGCTGGATTCCTCATATCTGCCCTCCATACACGTATATGGAGGAATGAAGCTCTTGCCAAGCTTGTTCAAGAAGCTTTAGCTTTGCATTCCTCTATATAAGCAAGGGGCTCCTTCATTTCAGAGGGTTCTAAGTTTTTAAAGGGCAAAAAGCTTTCTCTCTCTATATTGCTTGTGGTTAGAGCTTGGAAGTTGGATTTCTTTGCATTTTTGCACTATACCTCATAGCACAAGACCTCCATCACTCATTCAAACACCTTGAGGCTGTCTCTCATTGGTTGGAAGCTCAGATTTTTGGACCAAAAGCTACTGGAAAGATTGTTCTTCAAGGGTAAGCACACTTTTCCCCTAAACTAGTCTTTTCTTGCTTCATTTATAAGCTTTGCTTTCAAGAATTTTTGGGCTCCGATCCAAACTAGAAATGATCATATTTTGAGTCCCTTTTCATGTTTTATCAAGGGTCTTTCTCTGTTTGAGGCTTCCTTCTATCACTTGCCTCTTTAACTCTCTTTTAGGCTTTTTTTTGCATAGTATTTTAAGCTTATTTGTGAGCTGTTTTGGATTTGGACATAAACTGGAAAGAGGCTTTTTTTGAGCCCCTCTTCAACTTTGTTGAAGGGATCTCCTCTGTTTGAGGACAGCTGCTGTCCCTTATCTCTTTTTCCCCTTTTAGGGTCATTTTTGCATGATAGTTTAGCCTTATTTGTGATCACTTTTGAGACTTGTTATAAACTGAGAAAAGGCTTTTTTTGACATCATCTTCATGTTTTATTAAGGTTCCATTTTTTTTTGAGGTCATATGCTATCTTGTATGCTTGGTTGCCTCCCATTTTGGGCCTTACATCCTAGCCCTTGTTGCATGCCTTGTTTGGCCTTCTAGCCACTAAAATACAATGGATTTTCAGTAGCTTGGCTACTGTTTTGAGCCTTCAAATTAGAGGGGGGTGACCCCCTCTCACCTTGGCTTGTTTGATGGCCATCTTGGCCTTTCAAAGAGACCCCATCTTGCATGTTTCCTAGTCACATTCTAGGGTCAATTTGGTGAGTTTTGGGACTACCATATTTGATTTTCAAAGTTGGTTTGAGGCTGCCACATGTCTATTTTGTATGTGCTTAAGAATCCCTTTGTATGCCCTCTAAAGGAACTCCTCATTTGTGCACGTGTTGGCTGCATTTCCATGGTTATTTGGGCATATTTTGGCATGTTTTATTTATTAATTTTTTCTGGTTTGATGAGTTCTTACTTGTTTCATACACTTGCCATGTAAACCATGTTTGCCCGCCAAAATTGCATGCTAATTTAAACCATCTTGCTAGCACTTTTCGGCCACACTTTAAACTGGAAAAGTTCATGTTTTGGGACTGCCTTGACTCTGTCTTCATGCTTCATATTCAAATAATGCATGCTTTGTATAGCTGTAAGTCATTCCATGTGCCTAGTTTTGAGTTTCGGGTCTCACCTTATGCATTGGGTGCCATGTTTTCATGATTCGGGGCTGTTTAGCATCATATTTCAGTGCTGAAATTTGCATGTTTGCATACCATGTTCCATGCCTTACCATGCTTTGGTAGAGTGGCATTCGTGCCTTAGGTTCGGTCATCGGTTTGCGTGCACGCGTGCACGCATTTCGAGTGTCTCATTTTCATCTAATGGCTACTGATGTGAGTGTGGCTGAGGTCCACTCATGTTGGTGTAAGTCCATCGTGCATTGTGTATGCCATTTCATTTCATAGCATTGTGTATGCTAGGTTGTATGTTAGCGCATTGTGTATGCCATGTTACCTCGTGCATCGTGTATGCTATTTCATAGCATTGTGCATGTTAGGTTATATCTTAGTTGCATTCATGCATCTCATGCATCTTGCATTGTGTTTGGGGGTAGGAGTTAGCCCGAGCACGGGAAACGAGAGGCGTTTCGTACTCCAAGTGACGGAACGTGTCTCAATTCCCAGTCACCGACACTCCGGATTATCCATGATAGAGTTTAGGTATTGTTATATTTTCATGTGCATTCGTTTCATATCGAGTTGTGCAAATCGACTCCTCGGCCATCATGCATCGATATGCGTGATTGGTGGCACGAGGATCGAGGACTACACTCCCTGAAGAGTAGTCAAGCATACATATGTGAAAATACATTGCTATGCCCCTTTCCTGCTCTCTGTTGCAGCAAATCAAAAATCAGCAGCCTTCCGGAGCTTGGCGCGCCTTCCAAGAACAATTGCAAACAGAGGCTAATTGGGGCATCACAGTGGATTTCCGCGCAAGGCAGCCCGAACATACATCATTCATCAGAGTCGAGGCAGTCCCTGGCTTGCATGCCAATTTATTGCTTTCCTAGTTAAATTTGTTAATTAATTAGGGTTTTGTACTTATTCGGACTGTATTTATTTGGGACTGTATATTATTCTTTCAGACCCTCTGCGCGAGGGCAATGTTGTAATAAATGTGCGTGAGTGTGATGTATGTCTTCCAACCCCACGTCTTTCTTCCATTTTATTTACCAGCTTATGATGGTTAGATTAGGGCATGTTTCAATTAGTATACAGTATGATAGCATGTTTGCATTCATTCATCTGTTTTGCATGTACCGGGCTCGGCGCATCATACTAACTGCATTTGTATTTCAATTTCAAGTTGAATACTTGATAGTTGTTGCATCTCATATGCCATGTTTAGAATAGCCGAGCCTGCTATAGTTGCATTCCTGCATGTGTTGCATTAGGCATTTCTGTATAATTAGGATCATGTATGGATTTCTAATAAGCTTCTGTTTTGGCTTGGAGTACTCGGTAAGTTTTACGCTTTAACATCCTTGTATGCGTGTGAGTGAGTGCCATGATAGCATGCTTACCGTGAGGCTATTTGCTTATGTGATATAACTGCCTGAATGCCTGTGGGTGAAGGTTGGGTTATCTGGATTGGAACAAATCATCAATTGTGAGTTTTAAGCCCACCCGAGGGTGACAAAATCTGCATTTTAAGCTTACTTGCGAGTAGCAAACCATCTTTCAAAAACAAACATGAAATGTTTTGTTCCAATTCGGGCGACTCGGTCTATACTTGTATGCTGTGTGCATCACATAGTAAATCTAGGTTAATAACCAGAATAAGAACACACAATGTTTTCAAAACTTGATATCATGGTTAGTAGAGGCCGATCTTTGATCGGGCGAGAGGGGGTGCTCATAGCTGACCTTCCCCAATCGTACACAAGTTTCCGAGCCGAGGCAACTTTGGTGATGACGGACACATGGCCTTAGGCAACGAGTCAGGGTTTCCTAAATTTCCCAAAAATAAAATATTTAGGTGGCGACTCTGTATCTGGCGAAGCAGTCCATGTTTGGCACTTCTTTCTAAAAAAATATGTTTTTCTCAAAACGATTTGCCGAATTTGGACTCTTTGGTTCAGATTAAAAACCGTAACATTTGAGTCCTGAACTGTAGTAACCCCAAAAAGAACAGAACGGGACTCACCCTCCCGGGGCGTTCGGGGACGTCTACAGTTACTACCTTTAGTAGGTGTTTGTGGTCGATTATTTTAGTTTTTTTTTTTTTTTTAATAAAAATTTTGTAAAAAATTTTATACTTTTGGATTCTACTCAACTAAACAGAAAAAGTAATATATGTATATATGTGTGAGTGACTTTCTGACCACACCACCAACTCAGTAATCAGCTGGAGAGAACTGGCAGAATAGATGACACCTGGCTGACCTGCAACAGAAAGAGAAGATTTCGGCGGTGGTTCGTCCACCCGGGAGCAATCCGACGATCAAGTCAGTATATCTCTCAAAGATAATCAATAGTGCTAAACTCACTGTTCAGAATATAAATTGCGTACCTTAGACCCATCGGGGTGCCTTTCTTTTATAGTTAACTGAATCCTTGTCCCAACAGAAGCCTAGCTTCAATGGATTCATGTTTAGTGCTTACTTTGGACTCTTCAAGAGATAAGGATAGACTCCCTAAAAGTATTATCCTTATCCATCCTGAAGTCCTTCCTTATTCCAGGACTCTTGTCCCTTATCCGGTTATCTCGGATTCCGATATCTTCGGAGGTAACCTCAGCCTATCTGAAATGACTTCGGCATCATGACCAGGACACGTGGCACCTCGGCTGACACGTCGGTGTCACCTTGGCCACGTGTTGGTACTCAGAAAATATATCCCCACAACTGCCCCCTAGGTTCTATTACCTCGGCATTCTGAGGTGATGGAACCTACATTGGAACTTTCTGCCAATACATTGGTTTAAGGTCTCTCAGCCGAGATCATCATATTAGCCGACATGTCTCTTTAAAGATTAAAGATCCCAAGATCTCCTTCACATGTATAAGCTGTCATGCAAAATAACTCAACCATTTCAGCCATGCGTCTTCCTTTTACTAGATTGTACACTGTACGCGCTTGTAAGTCATCTCGCGCCTGTATGCGCCGTCTGACGTATTCGTTGTTCTAGGCGCATTAATAGCCCTTTTCCCACCGTTTCAAGTTTTTGACAAAACTTGTTTCTTTCCCTCGTCTTTTCGTTTTTCACTTTTGCATCTGAAGCTCTTTTCTCTTCCTAATTTTTCCCTTCAAGATCCTCCATTGTTCAAGTTTTCAAGCTCTGCAACTTGCTCCGTCCATCTCCTCCGGCGAGGTTCTTGCTAATCCTTTCTGCAACTGCTGTTCGTCTTACTTCGGCAAACTCAACCCTGGCCTCTTTTCTCTAGTAAGTTACTGTTTCCTCCCGATTTAACATCTTGTTTCAGCTTTTGACGGTATCTTGAGTTCCTGTCATTTTTGCAAACTTGCTTGTGACCTTAATTAGTTTAATCTGTTCATGTATCTGAGTATGATTGCCTCGCGATTCTGTTTTTGCTTAATCTTTTCTTGAGTATTCACAACCTGCACACACATTTGTCCACTTTTGCCATTGTTCTTGGCCTTGTACCCTTTTACACACTCTGTCACAGTGTTCTTGGTAGTTCACCCTTGTTCTTGATTCTAAAACACGTTCTTGTTTTCTGTTTTCTGTGTTTTTTCTAGATTCCTGCCTTCAATCTTTGTTCCCACAAACTTTAGGTTTTGGGATTTGTTTGTAGAATCCACAAATTTTAGGAAAAACTGAAATGAATTCCTTTTAGATCCGTACAAACCCTTACCATAGTACATTTTTAGGTTTTTAGCCGAGATCTTTTAAACCCTCCAAAAATACTTCTTCCTGAAATCTGGTATCTCCATTTAAGCCGACGTTATGGGTATGTGGAAACATAGAGTAGACACCCCGGCCAAATTAGAGTACTTTAGACAGGAGTTCGAAATCCCGGCCGATGTTCATCTGAGGTTGGCTGGGGAAGATGACTCTATCATGCTCGATGTAAACCTCATGCCTTTCCCAGTAGTAGCATTTATTGAATGTGGACTTAGGTTTCCACTTGACCCTTTTTTCCGTGAAATCCTTCATTTCTATAGATTGAACCCAATGCAGCTTGCCATCAATTCTTACCGAGTTATTAATGGTACCATAACCTTAGCCAAACAAGAGAATGCTAGGATTACTCTTGCCGATTTCCAGTACTGTTATACCATGTGTCGCCTGAAATCGGAAAAAGGCCACATCTATTACCTCAAGCCGAGGTCTACTGAATACAAAATCATTGCCGATCTCCCTGACTCCAACAAGGGAGTGGGGGATGATTACTCCATCGTCTCGGGTAACTGGGAGTTTCAGCCAAACGATGACCTCCATCTTTATCCCCTAAGTCAAACAGTTTTCGGGGAAGGAGCTGGTAAGGGCCACCCTTCACAAATTTTCTTGCTTTCTTGCATAAAGTTTTCAATCATTCTGCTCTAATGTCTACGGTTTTTTTCTTTTTTGCAGTTCTTCCTCAGCCACCAAAGGGCTTCCGTCAGTCTTTCTTTCCTAGCAAAGACTTGAAGAAACTACTGAATTTTCCAGTCTACAAGCGAAAGGCCCCTCTGTTTCTCAATTTCATTCCTACTTATAAGTCGGCTCTTCCCGACGTCCCAAAAAAGAAGAAGAAAAGCCTTTCTCCACCTTCTGCCACAACTTCACAAGTCGCGTCCACATCTCGGACAGACCAAGGATCAACCTTTGATCCAGCTGAGCAGCCGTCAACCTCGGCTCCATACCTGATCCCACCATCTCAGCGACAACGTCGGCGACGAGCTGTCTTTCCTGCCGAGATTGGCCGTCAAAAAGAAGTTGTCAAAGATCTCTTGGCCAGCATTCCTACCGACGTTGACGCTCAGGCTGCACAAACCCAGCCTCAGCCAAAGCAGAAGCAAAAAAGAATCAAGAAGGCTTAGCCAAAAGCAAAGGTGACTCAGGTTGACTCTGAGGATGCTTTGCCAATTTCGAAATTGGCTTCAAGTGAGAAAACCATATCTGCTGCTAAGAAGAGGCCTACCGAGACGCAGCCATCTGAGTCCATCCGATCAAAGAGGCCGAGGTCATCTACTGCAACCACTTCAGGGTCTGCAAAGCACGATGCCCCCTAGGCCCCCCAAATCACCCTGGAAGATAAGCCAATTATAGCGAGTGATAGCGCCGATGACATCAATGTCGGCGTTGCCCTTAGTACTGCTCTGCTGCTTCCCGGCGATCTTGACCGAAACACCGAGTTGAGCGAGTATGAGAACTATACTCTGATGCTTCAGCATTCTATTCAAGTAAGTGCCTTTATTTGGTCGTTTTTCTTTCTTTCTTTCTTTTTATACTTTAGAAGATTTTGTAATAACCTCTGCTCTGTTTTATTTTTTCGCAGGCCATCCAGCATGCCCATTCTTTTTCAGTACAATCTTTCGAGAACCGGGAGAAGCTGGCCGAGAAGAAGAGGGAGATCTCCAGTCTTTAGAAAACTAATAAAAACTTACAATCAAAGATGAAAATCTTAGAGGATCAAGCCGAGGATGCTATCAAAGCCAATGACGATACCGAAGAAAAGGTTGGTACTGCTGAGGTGGTGAACAAAGTCCTTCAAGCCCAGCTTAAAGAGGCCAAGGACAAGATGGCCGAGGCCCAAAAGGAGCTTCAAGACACCCTGGACACCAAAGAGGCTGAAGTCAAGGCCGCCGACGAGAAAGGCTACAACGAAGGGGTGGCCGATGTTACGGCAGACTACGAAAAGTAGGTGAAGCAAGCATGTAACAGGGGCTTCACCCTTGGCTGGATAACCTTGCTGAAAAGGCTTGATGTCCCCGAGGACTCCCCCCTCAGGAATGTCGATGTCCTTCCTCTGCCATTCCCCCCAACTCCAAGCCAATCCACCGACGACGACTCTGAGTCCGAAGAAGAGGTTTTGGTGAGGAAGTCAAAAGACGTTGCTGGGGCCAAGTCTCCTCCTCAAAATGAACAAGTCCTAAACTTGACACAAGATGAGGAGGTTGAGGAGGTTCCCAAGGAAGCTACCCCTGAGCAAGCATCACTGGACGTGCCTCTCGCCGACAAAAACCTTGATCAGACCCTTCAAGAGATTGATGATGAGTTTGCAGCCGAGAAGGTGGCCGAGATGTCCTCCCAACAATCTTCCGAGATCCAGACCCAACCTGTTAACGATACTGGGGAATCTTAGTTTTGATGTTTTTTTCCTTTGTTTGTTTTTTACACTTTGTACTTCTTTGTTTCTGAGACAGTGTAAGCTCTTCATATGGCCGACGTGTATTTTAATGAATACAACTTCCTTCTTTCTTGAATGTTTATATGTTTGTCTTCCCTTTATTGCTTCTTGTATGACTTTCATACTTAAAATAATTTTGTGTCTTCAAGATGCACCGTAGTCTTGTGCAACCTTCTCGGGGTGAAACACCTTAGTTTACATCGGCAAGTATATAAGTACTTAGCTTAATACTCCGGCCGCTTTAACTTGTAAATTTTTCTCAAATTTCAATAAGTGTTTAGCATCATCTCGGTTTAACATTAACTTGTAAACTTTTCTCAAGTTTCAACAAGCGTTAAATATCATCTCGATTTAACTTCAACTTGTAAACTTTTCTCAAGTTTCAACAAGCGCTAAACATCATCTCGATTTAACTTCAACTTGTAAACTTTTCTCAAGTTTCAACAAGCTCAAGTTTCAACAAGCGTTAAACATCATCTCGGTTTAACTTCGACTTGTAAACTTTTCTCAAGTTTCAACAAGTGTTAAACCTATTTTTCTTCTCTCTGCCCCCTGATGTGAACCTGAGTTCCACTTGGGTTCTCATCATACATGTATTCTAAAAGCAACGTTATGTATCCTTATCAGTCACAAGTGTATAAACATATATAAACAAGCTAAAAACTTTATTTATTTACTTCGGCAAAATGACAAAAAATTCTAATGATAGAAAAATTTCAAATTGCAAGTGTTCCAAGGTCTTGGCAACTCTTTGCCCTCATTGACTTTAAGCCGATATGCCCTATTGCCCAAAACCGAAGTGATTCTGTAGGGTCCTTCCCAATTTGGGCCAAGCTTGCCCTCCCTGGAATCCTTCTTGTTACCGACGACTTTTCTCAAGACTAGGTCGCCGACTTGGAACTCCCTTGGGTTAACTTTTTCATTGTAAGCCCTGGCAAGCTGCTGCTGGTATGCTGCTAATTGAATTGCAGCTCTTTCCCTTCTTTCTTCTAAAAGATCTAGGTCTTGAGCTAAGAGTACATCATTAGTCTCATTTTCTACTCCCTGGGTTCTGATCCCTGGGATGCTGACTTCCAATGGAATGACTGCTTCTGTGCCATAGGCCATGGCAAAGGGGGATTCCCTCTTTGATCTTCTCGGCGTAGTCTGATATGCCTAGAGCACACTTGGTAGTTCATCCACCCGCTTTCCCTTTGCTGCCTGCAGCCTCTTCTTTATCCCATCCAAGATAACTTTGTTGGATGCTTCTGCTTGTCCATTGCTTTGAGGAAAGCTTAGGGTTGAAAAGTAGTTCTTGATCTTGAACTTTGCGCAGAAGCTTTTGATTAGCTTACTATCAAATTGTGTTCCGTTGTCTGCAACTATTGCTCTTGGGATCCTAAATCTTGTGATTATGTTCTTCCATATGAAGCTCTTTACGTCCACATCTCGGATCTTGGCTAAGGGTTCAGCTTCTATCAATTTGGTGAAGTAATCTGTTGCTACCAGCAGGTACTTCCTTTGCCCAGTTGCTTGGGGAGTTGTCTGACAAGATCCATTCCCCATTGGGCAAACGGCCAAGGACTGGATACTGGGTTCAGGTCTGCTGCTGGTTGGTGTATCAGGGGTGCAAACTTTTGGCACTTTTCATACTTCTTCACATAGGCTTCTGCATCTTTCTGCATGTAGGGCCACCAATACCCTTGGGTAATGGCCCTATGGGCAAGTGATCTGCCCCCAGTATGGCTTCCACAAATTCCTTCATGTCTTTCACATAGAAAATCTTCAACTTGCAAAGGATGTACGCAACTCAAAAGGGGTCTAGTGAAGGATCTTCTGTAGAGATGTCCTTATGCTGTCAGACTGAATCTTGCTGACTTCAATCTGATCTTGTGTGCCTCTTTGTGGTCATCTGGCAGCTTTCCTTCTTTCAGGAATGCAACAATTGCATCCATCCAGCTTGGTCCCATGTCCACGCACATTGCTTCACGCTCTGTGGCCAGTGGTTCGATGCTCGGGCCCGACAAGTAGTCCACCATTATTGTCCTCGCTTTTCCAAGTTGTATTGCACTAGCTAGGTTGGCCAATGCATCGGCATGACTATTATCATCTCGGCTAACCTGAAGTAGTCGGCAGTTCTGAAACAAGGCTGACAACCTGATGACCTCCTTTGCATAGGCCGACATCCTTTCATCTCGGGCCGCAAACTCGCCTATTGTTTGGTTAACTATAAGTTGTGAGTCACAAAAAACTATTACCTCATCTGCTTGTACTGCTGCTGCCAGCTTCAGTCCTTCAATGAGTGCTTCATATTCTGCTTCATTGTTTAAGGCCTTGAACCCCAAACGAATCGACTGTTCTAGTATCTGCCCATCTGGAGATACCAGTACTACTCCTGTCCCTGCTTCCTGTCGGATGAAACTCCCATCAACAAACAGTCGAAAGGAGTCGCCGATGTAAATGCTGCAGGGTCTGAGTTTTTCTTCTTTGCTTTGTTCTTTCGCCTTTAGCTGGGCTCCTCCTTACTTGTTTGGACATCGTTCACCTTGGCTCAACGGAGCCCGATGTTCGATGGATTCTGGCATGAATTCTGCCACGAAGTCAGCCAAAACTTGGCCTTTGATTGCTGTTCTGGGTCTATACTCCAAGTCATACTGGCCCAAGGCGACTGCCCATCTGGCTATTCTTCCTGTCAACTCTCCTTGTTGTAGCAAGGATTTGAAGGGGTGTTCAGTTAGCACTACAATTTTATGGGCCTGGAAGTAATGGTTTAGCTTCTTTGAAGCCATTACTAAGGCCAGTGCCAATTTCTCTAAGGGTAGATACCTCGTTTCTGCATCGGCCAAGGTTTTTCTTACATAGTAAACAGCCCTTTGTTCCCCTTTTTCTTCTCGGACTACCACTGCAATTATTGCATGTTCTGAAACTGCTAAGTACAAAAATAACTCCTCTCCAAGTTCTGGATTTGAAAGAACTGGGGCTGTGGTCAGATACTTCTTTAGGTCGGCCAAGGTGGCTTCGCATTCTTCGGTCCACAAGAAGTCTGTGGCTTTCTTTACTTGGTTAAAGAAAGGTCGGCACTTGTCTAAGCTTCTGCTGATAAACCTATTCAGGGCTACGGCCCTTCCGGTTAGCATTTGTACATGTTTTGCCGACGTCGGGCTCTTCAACTCTAGGATAGCCCTGATCTGATCTGGGCTGGCCTCAATGCCCCTTCTGGTCACCAGGTATCCCAAGAATTTACCAGATCCAACTCTAAATGCGCACTTTGATGCATTGAGTCGGAGCCGATATTCTTTAAGGATTTCAAAGACTGCTTTGAGGTCGGCGAGGTGACCTTCTGGTTCCTTGGTCTTCACGACCATGTCGTCGATGTAAACTTCCACCGTTTGGCCAATCAGGTGTCTGAACATCTTGGTTACCAACCTTTGGTAAGTTGCTCCTGCGTTTTTCAACCCAAAAGGCATCACTTTATAGCAGTACAACCCTTTTGGGGTGATAAACGCAGTCTTCTCTTCATCCTCGGGGTACATGGCTATCTGGTGATACCCTCTATAGGCATCCAGGAAGCTCATCCTTTCATGCCCTGAAGTGGCATCCACTAGCTGGTCAATCTTGGGTAGAGGGAAGCTGTCTTTGGGACAGGCCTTGTTTAAACTGGTAAAGTCTACGCAGACCCTCCATTTACCATTCTTCTTCTTCACCACTACTGTGTTTGGTAGCCATGTCGGGTAATTTACTTCACGAATAGCCCTGGCTTCCAGTAGTCTGTCTACTTCCTCCTCCACTGCTTCGACGTGTATCAACGTCGGTCTTCTTGCTCGTTGGATTACAGGTTTGGCCGACCTGTCAACGTTCAGCTTATGGCAAGTGACCTCGGGGTCAATGCCAGGCATTTCGTAGGGCGTCCATGCGAACACCTCAATATTTGCTCTCAAAAAAGCTTCCAACTCTTTCTCCTCTTCTTCGGCTAAGCCCAAGCCGAGAAGAAAGAAGTGTTCTTCATCCCCCTCCTGGACGAGGATTTTCTTCAGTGCTTCTTCACTCTTCTCGGCTGGCTCCTTGCCGACGTCCTCTAGGACCTCCACGTCCTCGTCTTCGATTTCTGCCTTATCTGGTTCTCGAATGCTACAGGTGGTTTTCATTGCTGCCATGGAGCAATTCTTTGCCTGCAGCTGATCTCCTCTGACCTCCTCAATCCCATACTCTGTTGGGAACCGCAATAGTTGATGCAATGTTGAGGGAACAGCCCCCATTACATGCAACCATGGCCTTCCCAAAATAATATTGTAAGGGGAGGGTGTGTCGATTACGGTGAACTCTGTTGTTATCTTCCTGGTGCCTGCCTGTACCTCCAAGCTGGTTGTTCCTAGTGGCCATGTTGGCGTTCCATTGAACCCGACCATCGGGCTATTGGATTGCTCCATATCATCTGGGTAAAGGCCGAGCTCCTTGTAACATCGGACGTACATGATGTCGCAAGAGCTGCCTTAATCAATTAGGATGCACTTTACTTGGTATTCCTCAACCTGGAGGGATACTACCAAGGTATCATTGTGCGGATGCTGTACCATCTCAAGGTCGGCTTCAGAAAAGGACACTACTGGTCCTTGGCCCTCCTCTGCCCGATGTCTCTTCTCCCCGACTTGGTAGACATGTTGCAAGTGCTTCACCTTCTGGGTCTCCCCCCTGATCTCGTTCTCGTTGACCATCAAGTGAATTACATTAATTACCCGAGGTCCTCCTACCTGAGGTTGCTGTGTTGGGAGAGGTGAAGCTGCTGGTGCCTGAGGCAGTCTTGCCTGTTCTTCCCTTGTTCTGGCCTCATCGACAAGGTCTCTCAGATAGCTTTGCCTCACCAGGTCTTCCAAGTGTGTTTTTAGGACTCTGCAGCCCTGAGTCATATGCCCGTTTTCATTGTGGTAGGCACAATGCCTGCCAAGGTTTCTTCCCATAAATTCTCCTAGTGCCCTTGCTGGTGTTCTGAAATAGAGTTGATTCCGAATTTGATCCAGGACTTTGTGAATTGGGACTCGGAACACAGTTGTTACTACCTATATAGCCCTCAGTTCTGACTCTTGCTTGCTCGATCCATTGTTACCTCGGCCTCGCTTCGGTGAGCTGTTTCCTTTCTCTTGCTTTGTCTACTTAGTTCCCGACGTGTCTTCCTCGGCTCTGGCGTATTTTTCAATTCTGGCCATGAGCTCTTCCATGCTCTTTGGCAGTGTCTTTGCCAAAGACTTTCATAGCGAGCAGTTATCTTTTAGGCCGTTCTTGAAAGATATGACCGCCACCTCTTGGTTACACTCTGGTATTCGGTTGAACACCTTATAGTATCTTTTTGCATAGGCCCTAAGGCTTTCATCCTTACTGATCTTTAGAGCCATCAATGCGTCCACCCTTAATGGCTGCAGCTTGTTTGTCACGAACCTGGTCACAAACATCTCAGCCAGGCCTTCCCAAGTCTTCACGCTTCCCTTTGATAGTTTGTGGAACCAATCTGATGCAATGTCCCCGAAGGATGAGGGGAACACTTTGCAGAACAACGGCTCGTTCCCACTATACAATGCCATTGAGTTCAAGTATAATCCAATGTGGAAGTTGGGGTCTGACTTACCATCGTATATTTAGAACCTCGGCATACTGAATCTCTTCGGTGTCTCAAACTTGTCCAACTCCACCGAGAATGGTGTCCTCGGTTTATCTGGGGAGGTCACCTCGGCGTCGGCATTCTGTTGTTTCCTCTTGAGGTAATCTCTTAAGTCCTCCTTTGTCCGCCTAAGAGCTCGACTATCTCCTGCTTTTAATCTTTTTGGTGCACTACTTTCAGCCTCATGGTGAGTCCTCTTTGACATTTCTCCATTAGTTGTGTCGAAGCATAGCGCTTGCCCCTGAACATGCCGATGTTCTTTGGGGTCTGTCTCCTTTGTGCGATGCGTCCTCTGTGATTCTTCCCTTCTTGACTCTCCTCGTCCGACTTCCCTGGAAGGTCGGTGAGAATGTCTTTCGCTCCTGGTGTACTGAGGGGCTATGGGGATTGTTTTCTGCCCTCCCTTCTGGGTATTGGCCGCTGGAATCGGCGTGTCATACAGTGGGAATGGTGGCTGCATGACATTGTTTTGCATCATGAAGTTAACGACCGATTGCAGGTCCACCAACTTGTTCGCCATCTCTTTAACCTCGTCGTCCCTCCGCAAGCATCTATCCTTCCATACCTGGAGGTCATCCTCTTTGTAGTACCCACTTCGATCTGGCTTCTTTGGTGCGTCGCGATCCTGACCGGTGTCTTTGTTGCTGTGATTCTGGTCACGAGTTTCTGTGTTGCGGTTGTCTCCTTCGACGTCAAGGTCAACAGGCCTGCCACTCCCAGCAGGAGTGTCGTCCCCAATCTTTTCCTTCTGTCCGTTGCTGGCCATCTATTCTCCTTTCTTTCCCACAAACGGCGCCAAATTGTGTGAGTGATTTTCTGACCACACTGCTAACTCAGTAATTAGCTAGAGAGAACTGGCAGAATAGATGACACCTAGCTGACCTGCAACAGAAAGAGAAGATTCCGGCAGTGGTTCGTCCACCCGGGAGCACTCCGACGATCAAGTCAGTATATCTCTCAAAGATAATCAATAGTGCTAAACTCACTGTTCAGAATATAAATTGCGTACCTTAGACCCATCGGGGGTGCCTTTCTTTTATAGTTAACTCAATTCTTGTCCCAACAAAAGCCTAACTTCAATGGATTCCTATTTAGTGCTTACTTTGGACTCTTCAAGAGATAAGGATAGACTCCCTAAGAGTATTATCCTTATCCATCCTGAAGTCCTTCCTTATTCCAGGACTCTTGTCCCTTATCCGGTTATCTCGGATTCCGATATCTTCGGAGGTAACCTCGGCATCATGACCAGGACACGTGGCACCTCGGCTGACACGTCGGTGTCACCTTGGCCACGTGTTGGTACTCAGAAAATATATTCCCACAATATATATAAATTGGAAAAAAAAAATCTAGAAAGGACAAAAAGTAAAAAACAAAATTATCTTGATTCTGTAGTGAAATTTTTTTTTCTTTCAATTTTTTAGATTGACCTACACAAGATTGGACAAAGTAAAAAAATTGACATAGTTTTTAAAAAATATTACCAAAGATAATTTATAAAAATGTGATTTTTTTTAAGTTGTGTGCTAAACAACCCTTGAGTAGCTATGGTGACTCATGAGGTTTTGACTGCTTTATGATGTGTTTGATTCATAGATTTTGATAGAGATTTGAAAAAAGAAATAAAAAAAAATATATGTAAAATATAAATGAAATATAATTAAAATTTACCTATATTTCACACATTTTTTTTTTCTTTTTCTTTTCAAATTTCTTCCTAAATTTATTAACCAAACATAATCTTACTAGTCAAACTAATGTAATGTAATGATAACACATAAAAATAATTTACGATCTAAAAATATAATCATTGTATTATTATTACATCATACATATTGTATGACGATAATGTTTAAATGTTTTAAAATAAACTTTTAAAAATGTTTCTTAGAAGATAAATTAGTTTTCAATTAATTATTATTTTTTAAAAAAGCACGTCCAAAAGAAAGATATAAAGTACATAAAAGTGGGGTCCAACTATAGTACAAGAGATTTTCATGTACCATATAAAAAGGTGGTACTCTAATAAAAAGGTGAATCATCGGGAGTCATCGGTTTTACCGGTGGTATGATGTGATTTGACTATTTTTTTATTTTTTTTAGAACTAGCAGGTAGGGGTGTAAAAATGGCTCATGGTTCATGGATGGTCCAAAGTCCGCCCACAGTCTAGGGTAGGCCCGGTCCGATTAGGCTTCGGCCCGAACCGAACTTGGGACCCTATGCTTGAGCCCAACCCATCGACCATTCGATCCAGCCCGTAGCCCAACCCATCGGCCGTTCAAGGCCCACTCAAAACCTAGTCCGAGACCATGTCCGCCCCAAGGCCCAAGGTCATTTTTGGTGAAAAAGAATAAAATTTTAGTAGAAAAAATAGAAAAAAATTTTAAACAAATGTCCAGACCGGCCTAGGCCCGAGCCCAAGCCTAGGCCTGCCGTCCCGGCCCAAGGCCTGCCTGAGGCCTAAATACCCCTGGGCCTGAGCCTAATTTTTTGGCTCGTGGGTTGGACCAACCCAGCCCGAATTTTAGTGGGAGCACGCATGACCCACATGGGTCGGCCTAGGTCAAATTTACACCCTTACTAACAGGTGATATGGAGAGGTTATTTGGTGATCATGGGGCATGGTTACGTGATGCCCTAGATGTGTTATTTTTAGTGGAAGAGGTGGGGTCTATAATTTTGTATTAGGTGAGTGAGAAATAACAAAGATATGGTGATTTCTGATTGATAAGGGGTATGGCCACGTGGCGCCCCTCAATCAAGAAATAATTTTTTAATAGTATGACATTTATACAATGTTTCACATTAAATTATTTATATAAAAAAAAATTAGACTAATCTTTTTTAAAATTTGAAAAATATATTAAGTATCATAAAATTTAACATAATTATATTGAATTTTCTTCAAAATTTATTAATTTAAACAAAATTTAGCTAATTTCTCAATAGTATTTTGTTAGTTATATAAAATAAAATAAAAATGATGTTATTAATTTAATATTGGAATATATACAGTACATTCATATTTATTCTTGTGTTTATAGGAAAAAATTATAATACATATTCTTTTTTTGATATGTAATATATGTATAGTTATGAACTTTGTTATTTTTTTATTATAACTCATTGTGTTATTAATTATGAGTATAATTATATCAAATATATAAGATTAATTGTATTTAGTAGTAAATTAACTCGCAACAAATGGTAATTAGAGTCATATTAGTAAACTTCTTTATTAGGGGTGAGTATGATTTAATTTGGTTTGTTTAAGAATAAAATAATGACCAAACGATTACTTACAAATTTTTAAAATGAAACTATAAAAATCTTAAAACCAAATCAAACTAAAGAAGTAATTTTATAACATAATCACAAAATATTAATCATAGCTTAGTCGAACATTAAGCAATGTGCTATCATTCTACAAATAAAAATAATTTATATGATTATTTAAAACCTAATTCTACTACTATTCAATTAAACATAATTTACTATTTAATAAAGGTTCCCTTACTACGATATTAAATTCCTAAATAATTATTTGGACATCTTAGGTATTTTTTTAAAAATATTTGAATTTATAAAAATTACTAAATAATTTTTATTTATTCTTGTTACCCAAAAAACAACCTAAGAGAGGGGGTGAATTAGGTTTTTACAATTAATTATAATAATACACCAATAAAAATTATAACTAGCACAATAGATAAATATAGTTAATGAAATGAAGATAATTAAAACAAGTGTTCTAACAACTATATCAGTTAATGATTTTGGCAGAGTAAAAATATAGCTATAGAAATTTAAATAAAATAAAAAGATAAGGGAGAGAGAGGCAAACAGATTTATAGTGGTTCGGCTTCAACTCGGCCTACGTCTACTCCTCAAGCTTCACTTGAGATTTTCCACTATACTCTAGCTTCACAGGGGTGCTAGCAACCTTTTCACAGATAGAGCAATCCTCCACGGATTTTACACAAACTTTCTAAGTCAATAACACTGAGTGTACTACACTCTTACAAGGTTGAAAAGAATGTGTTTTTGCTTTCACAGAAAGTTACAAGAATTATCTCTCAAAGATAGATATATAAAATGAAGCTTTGATTTTTCTGAAAACCTCACACAGGAAAAATGAGCTTAATGCTATAAGGCTCAGTATATAATTTCTGAGAAAAAGATGTAAACAAAATTGAAGAACACTTCTCAGAGAATTTTTAGAGAAAGATGAGAATGATTTTTGATCAAGAAATGTTTTTTAGGTTCTGTAACTTGTATAAGGTTTTTGTAAAGTGTTTATAACAGAGGCTTTGGTATATATAATGAAACTAATAGTCGTTGTATTCATTTGAATATCTTCCACTCCATCATTACTACTTTTAACTTGTGGGAGACAAGGCTTGGATCTTGGAACAACTCTTTTAAAGAATGGCCATTGTATTCATTTGAATATCTTTCACTCCATCATTACTACTTTTAACTTGTGGGAGATAAGATCATTACTAATTTGAATATCTTCTACTTGATCATTTTGGCCTGCTGTTGTGCTGGGCTGTTTGAACCTTTATTTTGAGCTGTTTGAACCTCGGGTTTGGGCATTATTTTTTGGTTGAAATGAACTCCTGATTTAAGCAAATATTAAATACATTCAAACAACATTTAGAATAAAAGTTTAGGTGAGAAATAATGGGACAAAATAAATTTTGATTCTATTTTTCTCTTTCAAATAAATTAAAACATAATTTAAATAAATCATGAAAATAAATTTTGGATTCTATTAAAACATAATTAAATAAATCATCAAAATAAATTTTGGATTCTATTTTTCTTTTTCAAATAAATTAAAATATAATTAAATAAATCATCAAAATAAATTTTGGATTCTATTTTTCTCTTTCAAATAAATTAAAATATAATTAAATAAATCATCAAAATAAATAAGTCTAACAATTTTACTTATTGAAACTTCACTTACTACTCAATAAGACTCCACAACTACTCAATCAAACTTGATTTACTACTCAACCATCGTTGCTACTACCACTACTATTGTTACCGCTACCACCATCATCACCACTATGCTACTACCACCACCACCACCACCAACTTCATCAACATTGTCATTATTTCCGTAAACATCACTAAAAACTTACTACCACTATTATCGCTATCTTTACCACCACCGCCGCCAACACCACCACCATCAATGGTACCATGCTATTACTGCCGCTACCATGCCACTGCTACCACTATCATTGTCTACCACCATGCCACTACCACCACCATCACTATCATATCACCGCTACTGCTCAATCAAATTCCATTTATTACTCAATCAAACATGACTTAATACTCAATAAGACACCACTTATTTGGATTTGACTTGCTACTTAATTAAATCCTACTTATTACTCAATTAGATTATATTTACTATTTCATCAAATTTATCATTGTCCCAAAAATGTTGAAAAATACTCATTGAGCTTCCACTTAGTACTTAATACGTTTCCACTTATTACTTTATTAGACTCCACTGATTACTGAATTTTGGTTTCACTAACTACTCAATGAGTTTCCACTTGCTATTTCACTACACTTCACTTGCTACTCAATGAGTTTCCACTTACTATTTCACTAGGCTTTACTTACTATTCAATGAGTTTCCACTTACCATTTCATTACACTTCACTTACTACTCAATTTTGGTTTCACTTATTACTTAATGAGCTTCCATTTACTACTTCAATAAACTTTATTATCTACTCAATTTTGGTTTCACTTACTACTCAATGAGTTTCCACTTACTATTTTATTACAGTTCACTTATTACTAAATGAGACTATACTTACCACGAAATTAAATCCCATTTACTACTCGTTAATTGTTTACTCATTGCTCCATCAAATTTAACTTACTATCCAAGTAAACACTACTTATTACTTAATGAGACTCAACTTACTCCACTCAATTGGATTTGATTTACTACTCATTTAAATCTCACTTAGTTGTATCATATTAAACCACACTTACTATTCAATCAAATTTTACTTACGGCTCAATTAAATATGGCTTACTACGCAGTAAGACACTACTTAATTGGATTTGACTTACTCTTTAATTAAATTTCACTTACTACTCAATGAACTCTACTTACTATTTTATTAGACTTTGCATACTACTTAATTAAATTTTATTTATTACTCAATAAGACTTGATCTGCTATTTCATTAAACCTTACTTACTACTCACTGACACTTAACTTACTCTAGTAGCTACTCAATTAAATTCATTCATCACTCAATCAAACATGACTTACTCAAAAAGATTCCACTTACTACTCTATTAAACTAGAGATATTACTTAATGAAACTTCATTTAGCACTCAATGAGACTCTACTTAATTATAACTCCATCAAACTTGACTTACTATTCAATCAAATATCACTTACCAGTCAATGATACTCCACTTACTATTCCATTAGACTACTACTCAATCAAACGTTTCATACTCAACTTTCTACTTCATCAAACTTGACTTACTATTAAATAAAATCCCATTTAGAGAGTGTCATACTAAGTGATAAATCGTTTCAAAACAAATGATAAAATAATTCATAACAAGTGATAAACAAATTTAGAAATCTAACAAACTTTAAAGAGTGTCACAATATGATCTCATTTATTACTGAATGAGATTCCACTTACTATTTCATTAAATTTGACTATAACTACTTAGTTAAACCTCATTTCCTACTTAAGGAGATTTCACTTATGACTTCATTAGACTTAACATACTACCTAATTAAATTTCACTTATTACTCAATGAAACTTCACCTAATTAAAATTCTATTAGCCTTGACTTATTACTTAATCGAACATTTGACAACTGACAACCATTGAGTGCTAAGTAGAATTAGAACAAATAATAGGACTTGACTTATTACTTAATCAAATATCTGACTACTAACAACCATTGTTGATAATTAGAATTAGAACAAATAATAAGTATTATATTTAAGAATGATAAGTATTGTCATAAGAAGTGATAAGTACTTTCATAATTGTTAGTAAGCCGAAGCACCTCCTGCGTCACCATCGACAAATTGTGCTCTACGCTCAATCCTAAAATGGTTGTATATGTCCTTTTGTACGAACCCAACATTCTCATAACCACCAGCTTCTTCTACCATACAAGAAGTTATTACTTAATGAGATATTTCAATTTCCACATACTACTCTATTAGACTTTAGTTATTATTTATGAATTTTCACTTACTACTCAATCAAAGTATACTTACTACTTAATTAAACATGACTTATCAATCAATAACACACCACTTCAATAGACTTAAGTTAATAATCAATGAAATTATACTTAAATAGAAAAAAAGTAAATATAAATGTTACTAAACAGACCTTTAAATAGTAATTACTATTTTGAGGGGTTATAGGATAATAATAATAATAATAATAATAATAACTACTATTTTAAATTAATGTTTTTAAAATTAAGTTTAAATAACTTATAATTTAAAAATATTTTATTTGCAATTTTTTTATTTTTAATATTACATCGAAAATTAATTTTTCACAATAATAACTATTTTAAAAAATTAATAAATTTTAATAAATTAATATTTACATATCATATTTTACTTTTTACAAATCATAACAAGACAAAATATAGAGGGAAAATAGTTAAATATGGTATATCATTAATTTTATGTATTTAAAATTAATTTAAAATATAAAAGATGGCACAATTTTCAAGAATTGAAGGTGATCTGTTAGCAGGTAATATTTTGAATAGTAAGGCTTCGTTCAGGAAATAGGTTGACTTTTTGACTATTTTGCCTAGGCTAAAAAGTCTCATTTGGGTTAGACTTTTTAGTTTTTTTGACTTTTGTGGAAAAAAAAAAGTGAAATGATTACGGTTTAAATCTGACATTTTGTCTCATTGCTTTTATCCTATTTTATCTTTTTGTGACTATTTTAGCCTTTTAACTCCTAAAACCAACATGTCAAACAAAGACTACGTTTATTCATAACAAATAGTAAGTGACTGAATACCAAATAGTAAGTATATTTGTAGCAAATGATAAGTTAGAGCCTTTTTTTTTTTTTAATTTCAAAATTAACCAAAACTACACTTTTTGAAAAATCACCTTACTTTTTCTACCTAGTTTTACTTTTGATTCATCCAATGACTAAGATTTATCTTATCTAAATCTAATGATCTATATTTTTTTATGTACCATACGTAAAATCTACTTTCATGTATGGTAGAATTTTCCATCAAAGTGATCCTCCTTTCTGTCCCAAAATAATAGTTTTTTTTGGGAAATTCAACCTTTTTTTATTGTACAATTATTGCACTTTAAAAATATTCATTGTGTTTGATTTTATTTTTTTGAATTCAGTTTTCTGGAAATTGAGTTTTTTATTTTTCATGATTTTTTGTTTTTAGTGAATATTTTTGAAATTTTAAGCAATTTTTTTTACTTTTTTAGGTGCACCATACTTAGATATATCTAAATAGTAAAATATTTGTGAAAAAATATTTTAAAAATTAATAAATACACAAAAATAAGAAAAATATATTAAATTTTCATATATTTTTTGTATTTTTGGTATTTCGTGAATTTTTTAAAGATTTTTTTCACAAATATTTTACTTTTTAAGTGTATTTATGTTAGGCGTGTCTAAAAATTAATAAAGTTGCTTAAATATTTAAAAAAAAATAGTGAAAATAAAAAAATATGAAAAATGAAAAAGTAAAATTTTCTGAAAAGTGAATTCTGAAAATTAAAACCAAACAGAGTGATTAATTTTTCAAAATTACCCTTTGATAGTATATTTTTTTAGAAATATCAAAATAATTATACTTTTTGTGTTATTAATGAATTTAAAATAAGGATAAAATAAGATATTCATATTATTTTAATCCTTTATTTTCAAATAATAAAAAATTGTTACCCAAAAAACAATCTAAGAGGGGGGTGAATTAGATTTTTATAATTAAAATTAATTATACCCTAATAAATATTATGACTAACACAATAGATAAATATAATTAATGAAATAAAAATAATTAAAACAAGTGTCTTAACAATTATGTTAGTTAATGATTTTAGCACAGTAAAAATGTGAAATATAGTTATGGCAATTTAAAATAAAATAAAGAGATAATGGAGAAAGAGGCAAACAAATTTATAGTAGTTCAGTTTCAACTCGGCCTACGTCCACTCATCAAGTTTCACTTAAGATTTTCCACTATATTCTAACTTCACAGGGTGCTAGCAACCTTTTCACAGATGGAGCAATCCTCCACAGATTTCACACTGACTTTCTAAGTCAAGAATACTGAGTGTACTATACTCTTACAAGGTTGAAAAGAAGGTATTTTTGCTTTCACAGAAAGTTTCAAGAATTATCTCTCAAAGATAGATATAAAAATGAAGCTCTGGTTTTTCTGTAAACCTCACAGAGGAAAGATGGGCTTAAAGCTATAAGGCTCAGTGTATAATTTCTGAGAATAGATGTGAGTGATTATAGATCAAAGAATATTTACAGGTTTTTTTGTAACTTGTTTACATTAGAGGTTTTGGTATATATAATGAAAATTATAACCGTTTGTAGTCGTTGTATTCATTTGAATTTATAGCAGCTTATAACCGTTTATAGCCGTTGTAATCATTTGAATTTACAGTCATTTATAGCCGTTGTACTTTCATCATTACCAATTTGAATATCTTCCACTCCATCATTAAAAATTTGAATATCTTTCACTTGAACCTTTTGAACCTTTTGGCCTTTTGAATCTTTATAGCCATTGTACTTTCATCATTACTAATTTGAATATCTTCCACTTGAACCTTTTGGCCTGCTGCTGTGCTAGGCTGTTTGAACCTTTGTTTTTTGCTGTTTGAACTTTTGATTTAATCAAATATTAAATACATTCTAACAACATTGAGGATAAAGGTTTAGGTGAGAAATAATTGAACAAAATAAATTTTGATTCTATTTTTCTCTTTCAAATAAATCATCAAAATAAATTTTGAATTTTATTTTTCTCTTTCAAATAAATTAAAACATAATTAAATAAATCATCAAAATAAATAAGTCTAACAAAAATAAAATAAAAAACTAATATTTTGAGACAAAAAGTACTAAATGTCAAGAATATTTATCAATATCATTTATCTATATTATTATATATATAAACAAATGTAGTGGAGTATGAGAATTCTCTAAACTCTTAATACTAAATTCTTATGGATTCTCTCTCCTACGTGTCACTTCTTAAGTCTCCTCTCCCACTTTTCCTAATTTTTAATCATTTGTCAATTATCTAAATCTCAAAAGCTAAAAGGATTATATATATTTAAATAAAATGATAAATATTTAAATATGAACAACAAAGAGATAGAGATAAAAATATAAAATAAATAAAATAAAAAGATAACTATGCAAATTTCAACTACAAAATAATATAAAGAGTCAAATAAAAGATAAAAAAATAACTAAATAAAAAATATTACGAGTCAATTAATTATAAAAATAAAAAGTTAACTATTTATATATGAACAATTAAAAAAATTAAATAAAAAAATATTACAAGTCAAATGATTTTTAAAATAAAAAGGTAATTATGTATATATGAATAACAAATAAATATAGATGAAAAAATATATAAAAATAAAAATATAACTATTTAATGAAAATTCAAATAAAAGATAACAAAATATTTAAATAAAAAAAAAGAATAAGATTGGGATATAAATATCCCCTCCCACTTTTCCTAATTTTTAATCATTTGTCAATTATCTAAATCTCAAAAGCTAAAAGGATTATATATATTTAAATAAAATGATAAATATTTAAATATGAACAACAAAGATGTAGAGATAAAAATATAAAATAAAATAAAATAAAAAGATAACTATTCAAATTTCAACTACAAAATAATATAAAGAGTCAAATAAAAGATAAAAAAAAAATAACTAAATAAAAAATATTACGAGTCAATTAATTATAAAAATAAAAAGTTAATTATTTATATATGAACAATTAAAAAAAAATTTAAATAAAAAAATATTACGAGTCAAATGATTTTTAAAATAAAAAGGTAATTATGTATATATGAATAAAAAATAAATATAGATGAAAAAATATACAACAATAAAAATATAACTATTTAATGAAAATTCAAATAAAAGATAACAAAATATTTAAATAAAAAAAAGAATAAGATTGGGATATAAATATCCAAAAAAGATGACAATTTTTTTAACGATTTATATTTATCTTTTGTTAGTTTGTTATACAATTTCTATATATTTCAACTTAATCTTTTTAAAGTTTATCTTTAAGTGGAACTTAATATTTTATCTTTTAAAATCATCAATTACTTATCCATACAAATTTCAAACATGATAGAATTTTATATATATCTTTTGTTTAAGCATAATCTTTTTAATATAAAAACAAGTTCTTGCAAAAGAAACCATGAATAGAAAATTGGAGGGAAAACAATCAACATTGCCATTTCATCGGTGCCTAAAAATCTTAAATATTTGTTTTACATTTGAAATGTGTATTTGCATGAGTTTTTGCATTTGTCAGAAAGTGAGTTCATATAAATGGATATTATTATTTTTTTTTTATTTTTTTTGTTACAATTTGTATTTTTCCTTATTTCTTTCTTTTTGTTAATAATGTGTCATTTAATTGAGATTTTATCCTTTTTTTTATATTTATAAAAGCACTGCAATTATCAATTTGTAACTCTCCCACTTATTGATTATTTGTGTTTAATTTTTTTTTTTTTTGTGTAGATGTTAGATTGAAAATGAAGAACACATCAAAATTTATTGGATATGGGTTATACTTTAAATGTATTGATCAGTTGATTTTTTATTGTTGATTATCCTATTGAAATAATTCATGATTAAATTTATTTTTAGTAACTCATTTCTTTTAAGAACTAAACCACAAATTTCTTCTTTGTTTAAATTATTTATTTATTTATTTAGATTTAGAGTTTGAGCAAATGGAAGATATCTCATATTTAAAATGTTAATTTTTTTTGAATAATTTAAATATGTATATTCTTTATGTTTGTCAATTCAAGTATAATGCATTTTCAAACATTTTTTTAAATTTTTTTTATAATCATTCCAAACCTATTTGTGTTTAATGAATCAATATAACAAAAAAACAAATAGCATATAAAAAATTTTAACTACTAACTAAATATAGTGGGAATTAAAATTAATTTTATTTTAATTTATTATATTATATGAGATGATTAATGTAATATCTACTATTGATTAAGCAAAATTAGTGTTACTTAAATTTAATATATTAGTCATTTTGATTAATTATAATATGCCTTTATTACTCTATTTTTGGTTATCTGAAGTAATTCTTAGATAAATTAGCTATTATATATGTGATGATTTACTAATGTATGATAGTTTTTTTTAAATTTTCAATAATGTGAAATATTAAATATTTTTAATGATGTGAAGTAAGATTTATATACACAAACCAAATAAAAATGTTAAGAAATATAAACAAATAGCAATTTTTTTTAGTAATTATTGACTTTCTAAAAACTTGTGCATCGCACGGGTGACCACTAGTTTTTCAAGATACAAATGTGAATAGATGAAAATGTTAACGATATCTGATTAACTTGATTTTTGACAGATATGTTTTACTCGATATATTCTAAAATATGAACAATTCAAATTATTAAAATGAATTTCAAAATAAACCTATAAGACTGCACAACAGTACTTACTGTGCACCAATTCCCCCAAAAAAAACAAGACGCTCCAACATTCTCCTCTCTAAAACGGTAATATTCTCTCCTGTTTGTCTATATCCTTCTCTTTTTATTATTAGTGGGTGTTTATGGTTGATTATTTTAGTAGTTTCATTATTTTTAATTTTTAATAAATATTTTTAATCAAAATTTATAATTTTGAGTTTAACTCGGCTAAACGGGCTGCAAAAGTTTAAAAAAAAAAAATCTATAAAGTTTTGAAAAAAACTAGAAAGGACAAAAAACAAAAATAAAAAATATTCAGCTTTTTTTTTATTTTTTAATCCATAGTGAACTTTTTTTTTTATTTTGAATTTAATTTTTTAGATTGATTTATTCAAGACAGACAAAGAAAAACAGTTTGACATAATTTTCAAAAAACATTGCCAAAGCCAAAAAAAAAAAAAAAATTATTCAAAAAAATATGTGATTTTTTTAGTTGTATGCCACACAATCCTGAGCAACTATGCTATGTAGTACCAATTGACTCACATTTAGGCTCCCTTAAGGTCTAATCTTAGGGGTCACCACTTGTCACTACAAAAAAATTTGACTTTTTGCGACGGTAAAATGTCGTCTCAAAAACTTTTTACGACAACAATTGACTTTTAGCAACGGCAAGGGAAGGGTCACAACAAAGGGCGTTGCTAAAAGTTTTTTGCGACGGCAAAGTGCCATCGTTTTTTTTTGCGACGGCAAGTAGCCTTTTTTGTGACGGAATTATGCTGTCGGTAATAATATGTAAAAATCTGAGATTTTTTGAGACGGCACTATGTTGCTGTCGCTAAAAGTGTTATTAGCGACGGTAAAAAATGCCGTCGCTAAAAGTGTTATTTGTAACTGGGGTACTTGCCGTCGCTAAAATATTATTTGCGACAACAAACAAGACTGTCACGAAAGGTTTTTTCCCAACTATTGGCAATATCTTTTGCGACGGCAATGCTGACGTCTCAAAAAAAAAATCTGGTTGTTATGTTTTTTTGAGACGGTGTGGTGCCATCTCAAAAAAAAAAAAAAAAAAAAAAGCAACAAAAATATTAAAAATATGAAAATTACCTGTATTAAATGAAAAACAACTAAAAAAGAAATCGATAATTATATAATAATATAAAAATTCTAGTATAAAAATAACAATTCATCCATAATAAAAATATTTTTCCATTCATAACAACACATCAGCAAAATTATCCCACTACATAATGTTGCATAATACATATACAATATTTAAATACATAATATTGTTCACAAATCAAAATAACATAAATCAAAAATAAAAGTTTTCTTCGTGATTCTTCTCCTTGTATCAAACTTATATCAAATTTTCTGAAATATTTACAACATATTTGCATATTACATATTTACGAAACAAAAATTGAAGCCGAAACCCTAATTACTGAAAAAAATAAATAAATAAATGAATAAACAAAAACACAGAATAGTGTCTTGAGGACACACTGTCGCCGATCGCCAATCAAAGACAAGAAGATAAGAGAAGAGCAGAGAAGAAGAGAAGAGAAGAATACCTTCGAATCGATGATTCGATCGCTGCTCGCCGCCGTTGTCGCCAATCGCCGATCGTCGCTAGCCACTACTGTTGCCGATTGCCAATCGCCGCTCGTCCCTCGCCTCTGTGAGAGAGAGAGAGAGAGAGTGTGTGTTGTTTCGAAACTAGGGCTCTACAAACCTGAAAGGAAATGAAAAAAATGAAAGGAAAGACGAAGGGAAAAAATAGGGGAAGTTTCATTTTTATTTTAATGGGGAAATTTGTTTCATTTTTATTTTAATGATTTTTTTTTTATTTTGTAGAAGTAGGGGTAATATTTTAATGAAAAATATTTTTCGTTAAAATAAAGTTAATTTTTTATAGTCAATGAAAAATATTTTTTTGTGGCTCATTTGTTTTTGTTACTAAAAATCAAGAGCTGGTTTTTTGTGGTAGAGGAGAGGGAATGGCAGTAGTGGTAAAGGTGGTGGATACGAGGTGATGGTGGTGGTGGTGGTGATGGCAAAGAAGATTAGTAGTGAAGTTGTGGTAGTGGTAGAGATGGAGTGGCGGTGGTGGAGGAGAGGTAGTAGTAGTAGTAGTAGTAGTAGTAGTAGTAGTAGTAGTAGTAGTAGTAGTAGTAGTAGTGGTGGTAGCTGTGGTGGTAGTGATAGTGGAGTGGTAGCGATAATGGTAGTAATGGTAGTCGTAGAGGTGGAGTGGCAACAGTGGTAATAATGGTGGTAGTGGAATGACATTTGCAATAGTGGTGAATATGGTAGAGAAGATAGGTAGTGAGAGAGAGATGAGTGAGAGACAGATAGAGAAAAGAGATAGAGAGAGACAGAAACAAAGACAGAGTGATGAGCGAGAGAAAGACAAAGTGGTCGCTAAAAGTACATTTTCTTGTAATGGAGAGCTCAGTAAATCGAGAAGAGATGAGAGAGTGAGTGAGCAAGGTGAACATAATGGAAGAGATAGACAGATAGACACATAGAGAGAAAGAAAAAGAGAGAAGAGTAAGAGACAGACAGATTGACACAGAGAGAGAAAAAGAGAGAGAAGAGTGATGAATGCAAGAGAGACAGAGAGAGAAAGAGATAGAGAGACAGATAGACAGAAAAAGAGAGAGAAACAAGAGATGAGCGAGAGATAGACAAAGAGAGAGAGAAAGAAAGAAAGCAAAAATAGATGATCGAGAGAAAGACATAGAAAAAGAAAAAGATAGAGAGAGAAGAAAGATGAGCGAGAGAGATAAAGATAGAGAAAGAAGAGAGATGAGAGAAAGAGACAGAAAGAGAAAGAGACAGAGACAGAGACAAAGACAGACAAACAAAGAAGAGTGATAAGTAAGAGAGAGAAAGAGAAGAGAAAAAGAGAGAGACAAAGAGAGAAAGAGATAAAGAGTGAGAGATAGAAAAAGAGACAGAGAAAGAAGAGAGATGAGAGAGATAGAGAGAAAAGAGATGAGCGAGAGAGCTAGAGAGAAGAGAGATGAGCGAGAGAGATAGAGAGAAGAGAGATGAGCGAAAGAGACATAGAGAGAAAAGAGATGAGAGAAGAGATAGATGAGTGAGAGAAAGAGAGAAAGACAGATAGACAGACAGACAGAGAAAGAAGAGTGATGAGTGAGAAAGAGAAAGAAAAAAGAGAGAGGAAGATGAAAAAATAAGTAAAAAGAGACAGACAGAGAGAGAGAGAGAAAGAAAAAAAAAAGAGCGAAAAGAGATAAACGAGAGAGAGACAAAGAGAGATGAGCGAGAGAGATAAAGAGAAGAGAGAGAGAAAGAGAAAAAAAAGATAAGAGAGAAGAGAGATAGACGAGAGATGGACGAGAGACATAGAGAGAAAGAGAGACAGACAGACAGACAGAGAAGAGTGATGAGTAAGAGAGAGAAAGAGAAGAGAGACAATGACAGAGACAGCAACACAGAAAGAAAGAGACAGACAAAGAAGAGTGATGAGTGAGAGAGAGAAAGAGAAGAGAGACAATGACAGAGACAGCAACACAGAGAGAAAGAGACAGACAAAGAAGAGTGATGAGTGAGAAAGAGAAAGAGAAGAGAGACAGAGACACAAAGAGAAAGAGAGAGACAGACAGACAGAGAAGAGTGATGAGTGAGTGAGAGAGAGAGAGAGAGAAGAGAGACAGAGACAGAGATAGAGAGACAGGAAGATGAAAAAACGGATGAAAAGAGAAATGTTATATCAAAAGAGTAAGACAACGTCGTTTTTTTTTTTTTTTTTTTTGTGACAGAAAAATACTGTTGTATTTATTTAAACCATTTTGTGACTATATATATATGAAGCCACAATATATATATATATATTTTATCTTTTTATTATTATTATTATTATTATTTTTGCAACAGTACCTATTACAGTCACAAAAAACTCTTCTTCTTTTTTTTTGCGACTGCAGCTGGTGCCGTCACAAAAACTCTATTTTTTTTGCAACAGCAATCTCTGCCGTCGCAAATACTTTATTTTTTTTACGACGGTAGACAGCAATTTCTACCGTCGCAAATACTTTTCTTTTTTCGCAATAGCATTTTCTGCCGTTGCAAATGCTCTATTTTTTGCGACAGCAAGTTGTGCCGTCACAAAAAAGTCACATTTTTCGCGACGGCAAGTTGTGCCATCTCAAAAAATCATATTTTTTTGCGACGGCAAGCTGTGCTGTCTCAAAAGGTCACATTTTTTGCGACGGCAAGCTGTGCCGTCGCAAAAAGTCACTTTTTGTGACGACAAATGTGCTGTCACAAAAAAATTTGTCTTTTAAACCCACTTTTCTTGTAGTATGTGTAGCGGGACTTTTTTTTATTTTTTTTTATTTTTCTGGATATGTGGTTATTATTTATGCTTTTTATTTTGGACTTTTATTATCAAAGTTTTGGATGTAATTTTTACTTATAGTGTATAAGAAAAAATAGCTTAAATAAGTTGAAATAATTATTATGAAAAAATAGGAAAAAAATATTTTAACTTATTTCAACTAATACAATTAGAATCTAATAATTAGACCTTAAGAGCATATCAAACAACTCCCCTATCCTAAATGTTTAACTACTAATTTAAAAAAAATCTTAAAACTCATCTCCAACAACAGCCACTCTAAAGATACTTAATTTTTTTGATTAAAAAAAGAGACTAAAAATGACTCTGTATATTTGGAGAGTCACTAGTCATCCTTTAAAAACATAAAATTAATTTCTTTCTTCTCTTCTTACTTTTAAATGTAATTTTCATATCAATTTTTTTTAAAGTTAAATTTAGTTGAAAAATAAATATAAAATAATATTTATATGAAATAAAGAAAGAATATAGACTATTATTGAAGAAAGTACTTGAAAAAATGATTTTTTAAAATTAAAAATACACTTTACATAAATTTTGAAGAAAAAGAAAGTAATAAATTATTGCCGGCGATGTGCCCAAAGTCCCATAAATAAGCTGCAACGACACACCCTCCCTCCTATCACTAGGAATAAACAACAAATTTAATTATTTGGTCTATTTTTATACTGAATATAGATCAAAATATAATATTTTGATTTAAATCCTACACTACATAAAATTATAAATAAATAATGTTAAAAATATTAAATATTTTATTAATATTTTTATCAAATATCTCATATAAACATTTAATAAAAATATTAATAAAATATTTAAAATCCCTAACATTTTTCATTATAAATAGCGAGCGGATCCTCTAGAGTAACTCTCTAGAGTGATCTCCTAAAGTGGATGATCGGACGGTTGTGGTTAAGCCTCACCAAAACGACGTCGTTTTGGTGAGGAATTTCAAAAAAAAAAAGAAAAAAAGAAAAAACCAGCTCTTGCAGGCCGATCTGAGGACGATCACCAGCTCTTGCAGGCCGTCTGCAGCGGCGGTGCTAAGCGAAGCTGCAGCGGCGGTGCTAAGCGAAGCTACAGCAGCTGCGACACCAGCATCATCGTCTCTGATCGCCACTCTTCCCTCGCCGATCTCACTCATTGCCTCTCCAAAACCCTTCTCCACGACCGATCTTTGTCTACTCTCTCTCTCTCTTTGGATCCGCCGCTTTCCAAAACCACCACCGTGAGATCCGTCGCTTCATCGCTGCCGCAGATCCAGATCCGCCACCACCGCGGTGGAACGTCACCAGCACCGCTGTCAGATTATTCACCCCCATTACTCACCAGATTTCAAATTTCAGATCTTGAGCTTTGAGATCTAGAGGATTATTCTACCATACTCACCCTATTACTCTGATTATTCACTCTAGAGGATTACTCTGGTTGAGATCTTGAGCTTTGATTCAAAAATGGGTTTAAATCAAAATGGGTTTATTCACTTTAGAGGATTACTCTGGTTGAGATCTTGAGCTTTGATTCAAAAATGGGTTTAAATCAAAATGGGTTTAAATCTGAAATCTAAAGATTCAAAAATGAGTGAATTAAGTGAAGATTCAAAAATCAAAATTCTTTTAAATCAAAATGGGTTTAAATCAAAATGGGTTCAAAAATTGGTAGAGAGAGAGTATTTTGATTCAAATCTGAAATTAGAGAGAGAGAGAGAGATCTAATAAATGGGCTTTAGTTTTAGATGTTACTAAAGAATCCTCCTGAAGCTTGAAGATCCTCATGAAGCTGTCTAAGAACTGAGTTTCTTCAATTCTGAACTCACTTCAATTCTGCCCAGAGATGGAGTTCCTGTTCGTTTTTTTTTTTTTTTTGGAAAAATCCTCAGCCGTCCGATCTCCACTTTAGAGGATCACTCTAGAGAATTCACTCTAGAGGATCCGCTCGCCGCTTTCCAAAACCACCACCGTGAGATCCGTCGCTTCATCGCTGCCGCAGATCCAGATCCGCCACCACCGCGGTGGAACGTCACCAGCACCGCCGTCGGATTATTCACCCCCATTACTCACCAGATTTCAGATTTCAGATCTTGAGCTTTGAGATCTAGAGGATTATTCTACCATACTCACCCCATTACTCTGATTATTTACTCTAGAGGATTACTCTGGTTGAGATCTTGAGCTTTGATTCAAAAATGGGTTTAAATCAAAATGGGTTTATTCACTCTAGAGGATTACTCTGGTTGAGATCTTGAGCTTTGATTCAAAAATGGGTTTAAATCAAAATGGGTTTAAATCTGAAATCTGAAGATTCAAAAATGAGTGAATTAAGTGAAGATTCAAAAATCAAAATTCTTTTAAATCAAAATGGGTTTAAATCAAAATGGGTTCAAAAATTGGTAGAGAGAGAGTATTTTGATTCAAATCTGAAATTAGAGAGAGAGAGAGAGAGAGATCTAATAAATGGGCTTTAGTTTTAGATGTTACTAAAGAATCCTCCTGAAGCTGTCCAAGAACTGAGTTTCTTCAATTCTGAACTCACTTCAATTCTGCCCAGAGATGGAGTTCCTGTTCGTTTTTTTTTTTTTTTTTGGAAAAATCCTCAGCCGTCCGATCTCCACTTTAGAGGATCACTCTAGAGGATCCGCTCGCCGCTTTCCAAAACCACCACCGTGAGATCCGTCGCTTCATCGCTGCCGCAGATCCAGATCCGCCACCACCGCGGTGGAACGTCACCAGCACCGCCGTCGGATTATTCACCCCCATTACTCACCAGATTTCAGATTTCAGATCTTGAGCTTTGAGATCTAGAGGATTATTCTACCATACTCACCCCATTACTCTGATTATTCACTCTAGAGGATTACTCTGGTTGAGATCTTGAGCTTTGATTCAAAAATGGGTTTAAATCAAAATGGGTTTATTCACTCTAGAGGATTACTCTGGTTGAGATCTTTAGCTTTGATTTAAACCCATTTTTGAATCAAAGCTAAAGATCTCAACCAGAGTAATCCTCTAGAGTGAATAAACCCATTTTGATTTAAACCCATTTTTGAATCAAAGCTCAAGATCTCAACCAGAGTAATCCTCTAGAGTGAATAATCAGAGTAATGGGGTGAGTATGGTAGAATAATCCTCTAGATCTCAAAGCTCAAGATCTGAAATCTGAAATCTGGTGAGTAATGGGGGTGAATAATCCGACGGCGGTGCTGGTGACGTTCCACTGCGGTGGTGGCGGATCTGGATCTGCGGCAGCGATGAAGCGACGGATCTCACGGTGGTGGTTTTGGAAAGCGGCGGATCCAAAGAGAGAGAGAGAGTAGACAGAGATCGGTCGTGGAGAAGGGTTTTGGAGAGGCAATGAGTGAGATCGGCGAGGGAAGAGTGGCGATCAGAGACGATGATGCTGGTGTCGCAGCTGCTGTAGCTTCGCTTAGCACCACCGCTGCAGACGGCCTGCAAGAGCTGGTGATCGTCCTCAGATCGGCCTGCAAGAGCTGGTTTTTTCTTTTTTTCTTTTTTTTTTTGAAATTCCTCACCAAAACGACGTCGTTTTGGTGAGGCTTAACCACAACCGTCCGATCATCCACTTTAGGAGATCACTCTAGAGAGTTACTCTAGAGGATCCACTCGCTTATAAATAAACTTACTACAAAACATCTATACATGCATGGAACAAACAAAACACAAGCTAAAATGAGATATGGACAGACCACTTCTCTCCTCTTCTTCTTCTTCTTTTTCCTCCAGTTGGTGTTCTCTAAATTGTCTCCAAACCAGAGAACCACCATGAACCAGCTCTACGGTCTTCTTCTCCCCAACAGCCAGTTTTCTCCACCTTCCCCATGGAATGTCACCAAAGACCCAAATCCATGTTCATGGGAGGGTGTTACATGCACTTCCAACAATTCTGCCATCACCAATCTCTCTCTCCCTTTTTTCTCCATCACTTCCTCCGATTTTCTTGTTTCTCTTTGCCAGATTGATACCTTGGAGGCTGTTGATCTCTCCAACAAGCACTTGAGCTCAATCCTAGATGGGTTCATGACTGGTTGCGGAAAGATTACTGGGTTGAAACAGTTGAATATCAGTAGGAACAAATTGTCTGGCCCTTTACCCACTTTTAATGGTTTTGCTAAGTTGGAGTCCTTGGACTTGTCTCACAATTCATTGGGTGGAAGCATTGATTTACAGCTTGATGGGTTGGTTGGTCTCAAAAGTCTGAACCTTGGCTTCAACCAGTTCATTGGCTCTGTTCCTATCAACCTTGGAAAATCCATGGTTTTGGAGGAGCTTGGGCTTTCTTCCAATCACTTTGAAGGTAAGTTCCCTGAAGCAATTGCGAATTATTCTCATTTGACTGCAATTGACCTTAGTGTAAATAACATTTATGGGTCTATCCCTGGTAGATTTAGAGAGCTTCTCAATCTGCAACTTTTGATTCTGTCTTCTAATAATTTGAGTGGTAGAATCCCAAAATTCCTTTCAACTATCCAAAAACTATGGCGATTCGCGGCCAACCAGAATTCTTTTACTGGTGTTATTCCAGTTGGGATTACAAAATATCTCAAGAATTTAGACCTTAGTTATAATAAGTTAAATGGGTCAATTCCTGGAGACCTTTTATCCCAATCAAATTTGCAGAGTGTGGATTTATCTTATAATTCATTAAGTGGGCCAATACCTGCAAATATGTCTCTAACCTTGTTGAGGCTGAGATTAGGAAACGATCAATTGAATGGGACAATCCCATCTTCATCTTTTGGAAGCCTTCAAACACTGACCTATTTGGAGTTGGATAACAACAGTTTGAGAGGATCAATACCTCCAGAATTGAGTTTGTGCAAGAATTTAGCACTGCTGAATCTTGCTAACAACCACCTCACCGCTGTTTTGCCGGTACAGTTGGGTGTTCTGAGCAAACTTCAAGAATTGAAGCTTCAGGCCAACAATTTGTTTGGAAAAATCCCAATTCAAATTACCCATTTACAAAAGTTGCAGAAACTGAATATCAGATGGAATTCGCTGAACGGTTCGATACTGTTAGAAATTGGGCGCCCATATAGCATGACCCTTTGAACCTTTTGAACCTTATCTATGTAAGTTTGAATTTGAATTCAAAACTTATTTGGATAACCACTCAGAATATCTATATCTATCATATCAACTGATATGGATAGATGATATATTTATCATATATATCTGATATGATATATGGGATATGGATATCAGCAAACAACGTATGTTTTTGTTTTTCCTATACTGACTCTCTCCCATTAAACAACAATCAAGCCATTTTGCACTGTGATTTGTGTGGGTGATACTCATTTTGTAGTATCACTCCACTGCTAGGTTGGTTGTTTACATTCTGGAAGCACGTAATTTACCCACGAGATTCTTCGCTTCAAGCTCTGCTAAAAGGTATGATTCTGAAATTTTTCATCCACTGTGTTATACTTTAATTTACAGATACCATCATCAATTTCAAGATTGCAAGCTCCTACCAACTTGGATTTACAAGGCAACAATCTCAGCTGTTCAATACCTGTTTCGATTGGTAACTTGAATTCCCTTATAGAACTCCAACTAGGGAACAACAAACTCAATGGGACGATTCCGTTGATGCCATTGACTTTGCAGATTGCTCTAAATTTAAGTAGCATTCTCTTTGAAGGGCCTATACCTAGAACGATATCAAAATTGATCGGATTGGATGTGTTGGATCTTTCCAACAACAAATTTTCTGGTCAGATTCCAGATTTTCTGGTTGAAATGACAAGTTTGACACAATTGGTGCTTTCCTACAATCTGCTCTCTGGAGTGATTCCCAAGTTCCTTCTATTCGTTACCGTTGATGTAAGTGGAAACAAGGGTCTCATTAACACTACGAATTCAATCTCTCCCTCATTGTCTCCGAAACAGAGAAAGACAATGGATGTGGGAGTCTTTCTGTTTGCTGCTGGCAGTGCCTTGGGCTTTGTGTTAGTAACAATTATTGTTGTAATAATTTCCAGACTAGGAAATGGTGGTTTAGATATCATGGCTTTTGTGGACATGTTAATGGGTTTTGAACAATTCTTAATACAATTTTATAGTGTCAAAGGTCATTCGATAACTGATAATAGCATCCACAAATCAAAGCTTAACTTATCCAATGCCATGGAGGCAGTTTCCAAACCTTTTAACATGATGCTGAAGAGTGAGTTCTACACCTACTACAAGGCTGTCATGCTTTGTGGGATGAGTTATTGCATCAAGAAGCTAAATTGGAGCTGTAAGGCATTCCAATTGCTTAACCCTGAGAGGTTTGTTCAAGAGCTAATGGTTTTAGGTAAGCTAAGCAATTCAAATATCATGATCCCTCTAGCTTATACTTTAACAGCTAGTAGCGCATATGTTGTTTACGAAAATCCTCAACATGGAACCCTCTTTGACCTTCTTCATACAAACAGTCATAGTGTCCTGAAATGGGAAGAGCATTACAGTATAGCTGTCGAGGTTGCTGTGCTAGGGAAAATATGTGATTCCCCACAAGTAAATCAATCAATAGAAATAAAAATTAATGCGGAAAAATTAAATAAAAAACAACACAAGAATTTTACGTGGTTCTCTCAATGTAAGGTACTTCCACGAGATCAAAATCCGATTCCACTATCAACCAAAGAGTTTTCAAACGATTACAAATGAGACACGAATGGTCTCACAAAACCGCCCTTAGGTGAATTCCAAATAATCACAAATAAACAAGGAGAAAGACCTCACCAAATAGATGAACAAAAATTTTCAAAATCAGAATTAAAAAAGACCCAAAATAATAACCCAAATTAACTTTGAATCAAAAACTGTCGCAACATCAAATCACGCACAAGGAGACCCACTCCAATTTGATCAAACCTGCTACTCCTCCACACAAAGCAAACTCACCGAATTGTTCATCAATTGAATTAAGCCACTGCTGTTTTCTTTGGAAAAAATACTTAATCAAATCTAATAAGCCTAACAGCTACACCACTTTTCCTTCACACCTTTCAAGGAACAAAACAACAATATATATATATATATAGTTGAATCTTGGACTTATTTTATCAAAATCCTAGTTGTATCCAAATTGAATTGGATCTCCACAAATTAGATATAATATATTAAAAATATATTATACCTAAACCAAACCAAATTAAAATTCTTTAACAAACCAATTGGCTCTCAAACTCCAATAAGGAGATATATCCCAACAATTCTCTCCCTATCGACTTAGGTGGAGATATCAACCATGCCCGCCAAAATTCGACACTTTAAATGTTTGTCCCTCGACAAAGTCTTAGTCAACATATCCGAAATATTATCATCTGTATGAACCTTTTCGAGTTACAACAATTTCGAATCTAACACATCACGAATCCAATGGTATCTCACATCAATGTGTTTCGATCTCGAATGAAAAGTAGAATTTTTGCTCAAGTGAATAGCACTTTGACTATCACAATAAAGCACATGCTTTTCTTGCTTCAAACCCAACTCTTGCAAAAATTTCTTCAACCATAACTCTTCTTTGCAAGCTTCCGTAATGGCAATAAATTCAGCTTCGGTAGTTGAGAGAGCAACACATTTTTATAATTTAGATTGCCATGCCACAGCTCCCCCTACAAAAGTCATCAAATACCCCGAAGTAGATTTCCTAGAATCAATATCACCGGTCATGTCAGAATCTGTGACCCCATCAAGCATCGGTTTACCATCCCCAAAACATAAACACACCTTCGAAGTCCCTCGAAGATATCTTAGAATCCATTTTACCGCTGCCCAATGTTCTTTACCCGGATTAGAGAGAAAACGACTCACTACACCAACGGCGTGAGCAATATCCGGCCTTGTACAAACCATGGCGTACATCAAAGAACCAACTGCTGAAGCATAAGGAATTTTCTGCATCTCTTCCTTGTCTTTCTCACTTGTAGGACATTGATTTAAACTAAGCTTGAAGTGACCCGTAAATAGACAACCAACCGGCTTTGCTTTATTCATGTTGAACCTCTCAAGAACTTTCTCAATGTAGCTTTCTTGAGACAACCAAATCAACCCCTCTTTGCGATCACGAATAATTTTCATACCAAGTATTTGCTTTACCGATCCCAAATCTTTCATAGCAAAAGATTTACTCAACTCCAATTTTAACCTGTTTATCATGGTAGAATCTTGACCCACAATTAGCATGTCATCAACATAAAGCAAAAGAATAATAAATTTGCCATTCAAGAAATTTTTCACAAACACACAATGGTCCGAAGTGGTTTTAGAAAAATCATTATTTATCATAAAAGAGTCAAATTTTTTGTACCATTGCCGCGGAGCTTGCTTGAGGCCATACAAATTTTTCTTCAATTTGCAAACAAATTTCTCTTTTCTTTTTTCCACAAAACCTTCTGGTTGCTCCATGTAAATTTCTTCTTCAAGGTCATCATGAAGAAATGCGGTCTTCACATCAAGTTGTTCAACTTCAAGGTTCATACTTGCAGCCATGCCAAGTACAACCCAAATAGAAGACATCTTCACAACTGGTGAGAAAATCTCATCAAAGTCAATACCTTTCTTTTGCCCAAAGCCTTTCACAACAAGACGTGCTTTGTACCTCATATTCTTGCTATCATTCTTCAATTTGAAAACCCACATATTTTTCAGAATTTTCCTCCCCTTAGGAAACTTCACTACATCATAGGTGTGATTGTCAAGTAAGGAATTCATCTCCTCTTCTATGGCCTTTTTCCAATCATCTTTCTTTGCGTGCTCAATTGCTTCTTGGTAGCTCTCAGGCTCCCCTTGATTAAAAATCAACACAAATTCATTGGGGGAATACTTTCTCGAAGGTTGTCGGTCCCTTGTAGATTTTCTCAACTCAAGTTGTGGTGGCAGTTCTTGAATTGGGTGCTCTTCCTCAATTTCTGGCTCAACTTGATTAAGATTAGCATCATCCTCTACATCTTCAATAGGTGGCTGCACATCTCCCCCATTTTCATCATCAACTGAAGATGAAGGAGATGGATCTATGTCAATGAGATCACTAGTTTTTTGCTCCGGTTGATCACCTTTGCCAAAGTCTTCAATTGTTTGGTCTTCAAGAAACACAACATCACGGTTTCGAATGACTTTCTTGTCGACCGAATCCCACAATCTATACCCAAATTCATCGCGCTCATAGCCAAGAAAAATACATTGTCTTGACTTACTATCAAGCTTGGACCTCTCATCCTTTGGAATGTGAACAAAAGCTCGGCAACCAAATACTCTCAAGTGTTCATAAGACACATCTTTGCCTCTGGAACATCACCATTCAAACGATAGGAAGGAGACAAATTGATCACATCAACCGCTGTCTTCATTGCCTCACCCCAAAAAGATCTTGGCAATTTAGCTTGTAAAAGCAAACACCTTGTTCTTTCCACAATGTTGCGGTTCATCCTCTCGGCAACGCCATTTTGTTGAGGGGTCTTCTTAACTGTCTTTTGGTGCCGAATACCTTGGCTGCAACAATACTCATCAAATGGCCTAATGTATTCACCACCATTGTCTGATCGGATGCACTTCAATTTCTGCCCTGTTTCTCTTTCAACCATGGCCTGAAAATGCTTAAATACTTCTAAAACTTAATCTTTAGTTTTTAGTAGAAAACCCCAAACTTTCCTTGAATAGTCATCAATGAAAGTAACAAAATAAAGTGTACCATTATGTGTTCTAACCTTCAAAGGACCACAAACATCTGAATGAATCAACTCCAAAACATTTTCTTTTCTAGAAGTAACATTTTTCTGAAAAGAAACTCTATGTTATTTACCCACCAAACAATGAACACAAGTTTAAGATGTGTACCTTTCAAACCGGGTAGAAGCTCTTTCTTGAACAAAACTTGCAACCCCTTTTCACTTATGTGCCCAAGCCGCATGTGCCACAATTCAGTAGAAGTATCATCTTCAAGTGCATTGACAACACCTTTACAAATTTTTCCTTGCATCGAATAAAGTGTATGAGTCTTCTTGCACTTAGCCACCACCAAAGAACCCTTTCTGAGCTTCCATATTCCATCACCAAATTTGTTGTTGAAGCCTTCATCATCTAGCTTCCCAGTAGAGATCAAATTGAGGCGAATGTCGAGAAAATGCCTCACATCTTTAAGCAACAACTTGCAACCCAAATTTGTTTCCAAGCAAACATCACCCATACCAATAATCTTGGACAAACCTTCATTACCCATTCGAACAGAACAATAATCTCCTTCGATATCGGTAGTGAAAAAATCAACTCGAGAAGTCACATGAAAAGAAGCACCGAAATCAATCACCTAATTGCTCTCTTGGCCCACAAAATTGATACAATCATCTTCACAAACGACCATGAGATCATCGGTAGTAATTGTCGTTGTGTCTTCTTGCTTCTTATCCACACTTTTGTCACGCATTTTCTCCTTATTCTTGAGCTTTTGGCATTCACGCTTCATATGCCCTTTCTTATGGCAATAATAGCACTCAATATCTTTCTTTGAAAAAACACCATCTTTTGATTTGTTACGGCTTTGATCACGACCATGAGGAGTCTTACTCCTCCCCTTTGTTTTGCTTCGGCCTCTCACAACAAATGTTTCTGAATGAGAGAAACCCGCTGATTTTCTTCTAGTTTCTTCATTCAATAGGCTACTAGTGACTTGGTTCATTGTGACAACTTCATCGGGCGCCGAATTACTAACTGTCACAACCAAAGTCTCCCAACTTTCGGGTAAAGAACTAAGTAGCATCAAAGCCTGTAACTCATCATCAAAAATAATTTTTATAAAAGCAAGTTAGTTAACAATACTCTTTATTTCATTCAGATGTTCCGGAATAGGACTGCCCTCTTTATATTTTAAATTAACCAACTTACAAAACAAAAAAACTTTATTTATGGTTGATTTCCTATCATAAAGGCCTTCTAATTTTTTCCATAAATCATGTGCTGAAGTTTCAGTAGCAACATGATGAAACACACTGTCATCAATCCATTGACGGATAACACCAACGGCTTTTCAATTAAGCCTATTTCATTCATCATCTTTCATACCTTCGGGTTTGCCACTATCACCCTCAATGGGTCCATACAAATCTTTACAAAATAATAGGTCCTCCATTTTAGTTTTCCAAGTTACCCAATTGCTTCCATTAAAGTTAAACATACGACCCACATTCCCCTCCATTGATTTACACAAATAAATAAACCCAAATAAATCGTAAGCTCTGATACCAGTTGTTAGGGAAAATATGTGATTTCCCACGAGTAAATCAATCAATGGGAATAAAAACTAATGCGAAAAAATTAAATCAAAAGCAACACAAGAATTTTACGTGGTTCCCTCAATGTAAGGTACGTCCACGAGATCAAAATCTGATTCCACTATCAACCAAAGAGTTTCCAAACGATTACAAACGAGACACGAATGGTCTCACAAAACCACCCTTAGGTGAATTCCAAATAATCACAAACAAACAAGAGGAAAGACCTCACCAAATAGATGAACAAAAGTCTTCGAAATCAAAGTTAAAGAAGACCCAAAATAATAACTCAAATCAACTTTGAATCAAAAACTATCGCAACATCAAATCACGCACAAGGAGACCCACTCCAATTTGATCAAACCTACTGCTCCTCCACACAAGGCAAACTCACTGAATTGTTCATCAATTGAATTAAGCCATTGCTGTTTTCTTTGGAAAAAATACTTAATCAAATCTAATAAACCTAACAGCCGCACCACTTTTCCTTCACACCTTCCAAGGAACAAAACAACAATATATATATAGTTGAATCTTGGACTTGTTTTATCAAAACCTAATTGTATCCAAATTGAATTGGGCCTCCACAAATTAGATATAATATATTAAAAATATATTATACCTAAACCAAATCAAATTAAAATTTTTTAACAAACCAATTGGGTCTCAAACTCTAATAAGGAAATATATCCCAACATGCTAGAGGTCTGGCTTTTCTACATGGGTGCTCCACCTCGATTGGACCCATAATTCTCCTCCATCTTTCGACAAAAATTATCCTGATTGAATCACTTTCGAAGCCTTTGATTGGAGATTTTGATCTTAGTAAGCTGATCAATCCTTCAAAAACCATGGGGACAATCTCTGTTGTTGCTGGTTCACTTGGGTACATCCCTCCAGGTAATCTGCTCTTTTTTAACTTTCTTTAGTTCAATATGTAGTAAATATTATTGTTATTATTGATCAAATTGTACTTCTCTTTTCATTAACAAAATGAGATGATATGCATAAAAATTCTGAACTTATTGTGATGGGAACCTTTTTGTTACTTGCAGAATATGCATACACAATGAGGGTGACTCCATCAGGGAATGTTTACAGTTTCGAATTCGTGATGTTAGAATTATTAACCGGCAGGCCTGCTATAAGTGAAGGGACTGAGTTAGCTAAATGGGTACTGACTCAGACTCAGTTGATCCATCACAACAAGTGGAAAGAAATTCTTGATTGCAGACTATCAAGTGATGCATCAAGAGGTGTTCATGATCAAATGCTTTCAGTTCTTAGAATTGCTTTAGGTTGCATTGCCCTCTCACCAGATGAAAGGCCAAGTGCAGAAAGCTTGCTCTATTTGTTGCTTGACATCACAACAATTTAGTCTGTAATTATGTAACAGTAATTATGGTAATTTAGTAGCATGGCAAACGGAGTTCACTACATTGTACCCTACAATCGGTTTTTCAGGAATAATAATAGGACATGTTTGTTTTGGTTTAGACAAGCCATTCTGTGACAATGTTTACTAGAAATTCTACATAGCTTTACTTTAATTTTGGCCTATGACTGGTTTGTTCCCAATACTACCCTGATAAATTATAACAAACTTCTCATACTAACCCTTTACATTATGACATTTACATACCCAAATTTATAAATAGGCAGGTTATTTGTATCCCAACTCTGCTCTATCTACTTGCATCTCCAGAGCAGTCTCTCGTGAGTTATTTTTTGGGTTTTGTTTTCTTCTTTGAATACCAGAGACCAGAGAGCAATCTCTCTAGTGAGTTGTTGTAGACACCCCATTTTTGACCGACCTTAAGACTCAGACGTCACCAGTTGAGCGCTCGGTGATATTGCATACTGTGCTTGTTCAGAAGTCCCAGAGTCACGGCCGCGTGCCCTGCCTCCAGACTTCCGAACCATTTTCTCTACCTTGTCTCGGTTTGCGAACCAGGCTCGGTTTTCTCTGTTTTCTCTCCTGAGGGAAGGGAATGGTCCCGTAGACTATCTCCCGGTGGCCGTGAGCTACGTTTCGTGGCCGTAGGCCATTTTGCCCATTTCGGAGCCCGGTTCCCGGTTTTCGGAGCCGTCAGGCCGTGTGCCTCGGCTCGGGACCGCCCAACCATCTCCGAGTTCTCCGGTTTTTGGCATGTGCCTCTGTTTTAGTGTTCCGAGGGACATTGGGCCCCCTGATGCCCACTTCGCAGCCGAACACCACTTCCGGTGCCCGGCGACCCATTTTCGGGACCCCAAATTGAGCGGTTTTGGTCCCGAGCATTCATTTCGCATCCATCTTCTCCGGTTTTTGGCAGGAACCTCTGTTTTGTCATTCCAGAGGACACTGGGGTCGCAGATACCCACTTCGCTGCTGAATACCACTTCCGGCACCCGCAGCCCATTTTCGGGATCCCGATTTGCTCGGTTTTGGCCCCGAACGTTCATTTCTCATTAGTTTTTGTTCAAACTTGGCAGGTACCTCTGTTTCAACATCAGGAAGATCACTGGGGGGTGGGAAGCCAGCAATTATCCCAGATAGCCAGTTTCGCTCCTCCGGAGCCCGTTTTTCTCACTTCCGGGCCAATGTTGAACACCCTAGGGGTATTTTCTTCCAACCAAAGCTACATATCTGTGATCAGGGGACATGGGAGGACCCTAAAAATGTATGGTCGGCCAGCAATTCCTATTTTCATTTTTGAGCCTCTTCTTCAAATGCAATGTTGTGAATCCTGCTTCAATGTTGCCAATTTCCGACCTTGGAACCTTGTTCTACACACATGGGAGGACACAAAAAAGTGGTGGTCGGCCAGTAATTGTGAATTTCATTTTTGAGCCCCTCCTTCAAGCTCTATGTTGTGACTTCTGCTTCAGAGTTGCCAAATTCCAACCTTGGGGCCTTATTCTACACACTTGGGAGGACCCTAATGTATACTGGTCGGCCCGAAATTCAACTTTTCATTTTTGAGGGGTGGCTGGCCGGCCATGGAAGGTGGCTGGCCGGCCATGGGGGGTGGCTGGCCGGCCACCTTGCAAAAATTTACCTGGCCGGCCAGCTTCCTGCTTTCCAGCCTGTCCCAGCTGTCCGGATATCTTCCAACATATCCCGGGGCATCCGGGGGATATTTCGGGAGGGAAAGATTGGGTGCTTTCCCTCCCCTTTTACACCCCATTTCTTGCCTATTTGAAGGGCCCTCCCTCTCCTTCTTCAAGGTTGGAAAAAATTGTCTCAAGAGATCATCTTCAAATTCCTCCATTTTCATAGCTCAAAACCTCAAAAAGCTTCTAAGTCCCTAGGTCTTCTCTTCATCAACACCTAGCCTCACCATCCCTACCACCATTCCAGCAGCTAGGAAGTGAATTTCAGAGGTTGAGAAGCTACAAATCAAAGCCAAGAATCAAAGAAAGACAAGTCTTCAAGGGTAAGTCTTCAAAACCAACTTTTAGGGCTTTTTCTTGATTCATTTCTATACTCCAATTGGTTGAGAATTGGGGCTCCGACCCCTACTGCTTTTGTGCTTGTTTTGAGCCCCTCTACAACTTTGTAGAAGGGCTCAACTTCATTTGATGCTCCTATGATATACTTGTTTCAATACCTAGCTTTTATGCCATTATCTTGCATGCTAGTTTAGGCCTATTTCCTTTTGTTTTCATGGGTCCGACCCCTACTGGTTTTGTGCTCATTTTGAGCCCCTCTACAACATTGTAGAAGGGCTCAACCTCACTTGGTCATTGTATATACCACCTCCTTCAAATTTCATCAAGTGTGCCATTTTTGCATGCAATTTTTGACCTATTTGTGCTTGTTTTTGGGACTTCGACCCCTACTGGTTTTGGTCTTATTTTGACCCCCTTTACATATTTCATGAAGAAAGTTTTGTCATTTGGTGTGTGCATTGCATGTCTCATGATATAGCCTATTTGGAAGCCTACTTTGCATGGATTTTATAGCATGTTTTTATTCTGATTTTGAGGATGTCATCTTCTGAAATTGTGCTTATTTTTATCTCATCTTCAATTTTGTAGAAGAAAGTTTGTCCATTTGGGGTTTGCATATGTCACTTGTCTCAATACTCCTCTTTTGGCCACTAATTTTGCATGCTATTGTTGATCTATCTATGCTTGCATTTTGGCCATGTTTGTTACTGAAAAATGCCATATTTGGGACTGCCTTGCTACTGTTCTTTCTTCCATGATCATATTTTGCATGTATAGCATGGCTATAGGCCATTTCGGGGCTTAATTTCACATTTTCAGGATGAATGCATGCATTGATTGTCATTTCGTATCATTTCGGGGCTGTTTTCCCCTTTATTTAGTGGCTGAAATTTGGTTTGCATGCTTGCATATCATTTCCCATGTCATTTTATGCCATTTTATGCATTCCTCGGTTTGCGTGTCCGCGGGCACGCATTTCGAGGCAGCTTTGTTTTTACCCGACGGCCTCCTATGTGAGTGAGCTGAGGCTCTCCCATGTTTGTGTAAGCCCATCGCGGCATTCTGTGTGCCATTTCATTGCATTTTATCATCGCCTCGGTTTGCGTGCCTGTGGGCGCGCATTTCGAGGCACTTCGGTTGTATCCGATTTTCTCATGTTATCATCGCCTCGGTTTGCGCGCCTGTGTGCACGTATTTCGAGGCACTTCGGTTTTATCCGGTTTTGCATTTTATCATCGCCTCGGTTTGCGTGCCTGTGTGCACATATTTCGAGGCACTTCGGTTGTATCCGATTTTCTCATTTTATCATCGCCTCAGTTTGCGTGCCCGTGTGCACGTATTTCGAGGCACTTCAGTTTTATCCGATTTGCACTTCATATCATTGCCTCGGTTTGCGTGCCCGTGTGCACGCATTTCGAGGCACTTCGGTTTTACCCGATTTGCATTTCATATCATCGCCTCGATTTGCGTGCCCGTGTGCACGCTTTTCGAGGCGTCTCATTTTCATCTCATTTTCATAGCATTGAGCATGCTAGGTTGTATATTAGTTGCATTTCATGCATATCATGCATATCGCACGGGAAACGAGGTACATTCCGTACTCCGAGTGACGGAGTGTGTCTCAATTCCCCAGTTACCGACACTCCGGATTACCCATGATGGAGTTAGGTTTTTGTTGTAGCATTCATCTGCATTCATCTGATATTGAGTTGTGCAATTCGGCTCCTCGGCCATCATGCATCGGTATGCGCGATTGGTGGCACGAGGATCGAGGTATGCATATATTTGTGAAATACATTGCTATGCCCTTTTCCTGCTCTCTGTCACAGCAAAATCGAGGATCAACAACTTTCCGGAGTCCGGCGCGCATTTCGAGAAATACTGCAAACAGAGGCTAATCAGGGCATTCCAGTGGATTTCCGCGCCAGGCAGCCCAACAGGCGGCATCTATCAGAAACAAGGCAGTCCCTGGCTTGCACGCCAGTTTTACCGCTTTTATTAATTAATTTGTCAATTAATTAGAAATTTGTATATTTATTCCGGACTGTATATTCTTTTATTCGGACTGTATATTTATTCGGACCCTCTGTGCGAGGGCAATGTTGTAATAAGGGTGTGTGAGTGTGATGTATGTCTTCCAACCCCCATTTCTTTCTCCCTTTTATTTACCCGCTTTGGATGGTTAGATATAGGGCATATTTCAATTAGCATGCAGTATGACAGCATGTTTGCATCATTCATCTGTATTGCATGCATCGGGCTCGGCGCATCATACAAACTGCATCTGTATTTCAATTCCAGATTGAATACATGTTAGCCGTAGCATCATCATATGTCATGTTTAGAATAGCCGAGCCTGCTATAGTTGCATTTTTGCATGTGTTGCATTAGGCATTTCAGTATACTTAGGATCATGCATGATTTCTAATCGGTTTTTGTTTTGGCTTGGAGTACTCGGTAAGTTTTATGCTTTAGCATCCTTGCATGCGTGTGAGTGTTGCCATGATAGCATGCTTACCATGAGGCTAAATGCTTATGTGATATAACTGCCTTGAATGCCTGTGGGTGGAGGTTGAGTTATCTGAATTGGGACAATTCGTCGACTGTTTTAAGCCCACTAGATAGTGGCAAAATCATTGCTTTCCTAAGCCCACCTGAGGGTGGCAAATTCATGTTTTGTTCCAATTCAGACGGCCCAGTCTATACTTGTTTGCTGCGAGCATCACATAGTAATCCTAGGCTAATAATCGGAATAAGAACACACAATGTTTTCAAAAACAGATATCATGGTTAGTAGAGGCCGGTCTTTGACCGGGCGAGCGGGGGTGCTCACGATGTGACCTTCCCTAATCGTACCCAAGTTCCCGAGCCAACTTTGGTGATGACGGACACGTGGCCTTTCGGCACCGAGTCAAGGTTTCCTAAATTTCCCATTTTAAAAATATTTAGGTGGCGACTCTGTTATCTGGCAAAGCAGTCCATGTTTGGCACTTCTTTTCAAAAAATCTGTTTTCCTTCAAAACGATTTGCCGGATTTGGACTCTTTGGTTCGAGATTTGGAACCGCAACAAAAATCGAGTCCGAACTGTAGCGAGGCCCCCCGCGGGCGTTGTTACAGTTGTTTTTTGGGCTTTGTTGTCTTCTTTGAATACCAATATATGTATGCAAAATGATGATCCATGAAAAATCTAGAAACCTCCTAGATGTTGATTTGTGATTATGTATCAATTTTAAGCAGAATATAACAATCTCAATCAAACAATCAAGACAAAGAGACACAACGATTTTACGTGGAAAAACCACAATTAGACACCTCTAATTGTGATAAAAAAATCACGGGCAACAGCCACAAGAACAATCCACTAAGAAGATTTAAAGGAATTACACAGGTATACTCTCAATTATCTAGCGAATCCACAACGCCTAATTGAACCAACCTCTATGTGCCTCTTCCAACCCCATCTTCACCACGGAATTGTTTTTCTGATGAGCCACTCCAGAATCCACCACTCCAGAATCCACCGAAGCTTCAAGCTCGAATTCTTCAGAATCCACCGAAGAACAATTCTCTCTTTTGTTTAACAAACAAAACCTTTGATGTACTCTCTTTTAAACCATGAGTTGAATACTCAATAAAAAAATCAAAGAAAACTTAACAAAATATCTCCAGATATAACACTTAAGAACCAAAAAGAAGATCTGGAGAGGTTCAATGAATGGTCTAGTTTTGGGAGAAAACCAAGTATTTATAGAGAACCAAAAGTAATCCTAAATTTGGAAGAAAATTAATTTCTTAAAGAAATCCTTGTCAAACGGGATTGCCAATAATAAAACCTAACAATCTCCCCATTTGGCAATGCCGTGACAAAACACACCTAACAAATAAGATCCTAATCACCCAAACCCATTACAACCAACAAACACAAACTTCTTTCTCAAGATTAAGATCTGCAAAACAGCTATTAGTGCCACAATCTCCAAAACAACTATTAGTGCCACAAGAGTATATGAAAAAGCAATAAACATATGACAAGATTATCTTGAAGCATGAGATGAAAAACATGAATAGATGAAAACTGACTCATGAAAAACAACTCTTAACCAACAAAAGCAAGATCATAAACCAACCCAAGTCAAGATGAACCAAACTCCCTCTCACTAAAAACAAAGAACAAGAAGAAAACGACAAACAATAATATGGTGGAGCAAGCAAAAAATCTCAGATTTGTACCTTAGAACACACAAGATTATCCAAGAAACACAATTACTTGAAAACACAAAGTGCATGGTCTATAGAAGAGTCCTCATGAAAGAAAGTGATGCATTATGTGAAAAGCATAGATCCCATGATAAAAGTGTGTGTGTGACTCTTGGAGTTCAACAAACACAAGATTCAAAGCCTAGTAGTGATATGAAAGCTGGACCTCCGACTAGAGAATCTAAGCACAATACAGGAAAGTCAAACCACTAGGAATCAAGGGGTATTTGTTGAATAAAGGAGGAGGCTTCCCCTCAATCAATGAATCCTTTATTTTTTTCCTTTTTTTTCACATATTTTTCTTTTCTTTCTTTTGCACATCTTTTCTTTTCTTTCTTTTGCACACTTATTAGCGGCTGACACGCTCAAGAGTATGGAAACCGAACCAGAGAAGCATGGATATAATAAGGATGGCCTGGTTGGTGACTTTGAGGTAGCATTTTCCTCATGTCTGGACTACAAAGAACAGAGGGGAAAGCTATGGAGATGCAAAAAGATGGAAGGTGGTTAAGAGACTGAACATCACCCATGATGTGCTAGTATAGGTCAATTCCTCTAGAAAAGCAAAAGATACAATGCTAGAAGTCCATAGAGAAAAAATAATCACTAAGGCGGAAGACTTCGATATTTGCTAATCCAAGAGTGTGTACAGAATGAGACATACTAATCAAAAAATACACACTCCAAAATGAGTAATGACCACAAAAAGTACACACATATTAACATGTAATAGATATTCTTATCAATTCCAATATACACCAAGGACATCTCATAAATTTCAAGCTTGCAAAACCATACTAAGAAAATCTTTTTGGGATTTTTTTATTTTTTTATTTTTTTTCTAAACCAAGCAAGACAAAAAACGAAGAAGCACACATTTTTTTTCTCATTAAAAAAAACACACAGAAATCCAAAAACTAAAACAAATAAACAAATTAACACAAGTCAAGTTTTCTCACCCAAACCGCTTTAGTATAAACAAAGTTGTGAGCATTGCGGTTTTTGGGTGATGTCTTGACATTGTGGTTCTCTTTGCTCTCAATGGGAACCTGTCTCGACTTGGTTTTCAACTTTCTATCAATGAAGTGTCTCCTATCCCATGAGATGTTGAAATTTCTTCCATCTCTATGAGACACTCTCCCATGCAACTTATAACAATAAAGGCGAATATGACCATGCATACCACAATGATGGCAAATAAAAACAGGGTGTACATTCTTTTCTTTTACCTTACCAACACTAGGAAGTTTGAGAAGTCCATCCTTATATTGAATTTTTTGTTCTCCTTTTCCTTGAGTTCTTGTATCATGAGATGTAGATGCACTCTGTTTTTGCTCTTTATTATCACCAAAGCCAATGCCACTCTTGTCACAACTCATTTGTTGAGACCCAATGATATCCTCCAAAGTCTTTGATCCTCTGTTCCAAAGACCAATGGTAGCCATAGCATACTTGAGCTCTTCCTCTTTCTTGATCAATAGTTCTTCCAAAGCAACTTGTGACATTTCGAGAGATTCAATCTTTTCTTCATCCATGGCATGGGTTTCCTGTAACTCATTCCTCTCTGTCTCACAAGTCAATAGTTTTGCACAAAGAGCTTGTCGATCATCAGCTATCTTGATGGCATCAATCCTGGCCTCGGAAATCTCCTCCTTAAGTTTGACATTCTCACTTTTACATGCTTTGAGTTTCTTTGTGAGTTTGTCATTTAATTTGAATAAGTTAAGAGACTCCTTATACAACTTTTCATAAGCTTGCTCAAGCTCTTCATCATCACTCTCCAAGGATTCGTCAAGTAGGGGTGGTTGAACCATAAAATTTTCCTCACGAATTGAATCCATTATCACAAATCAAACAAGATCTCGTTCTAAAAGAATTTTTTTTTAAAAAAATAGAACGACCTGCTCTGATACCAATTGAAAAATCGAGAAACCACCTAGATGTTGATTTGTGATTATGTATCAATTTTAAGCAGAATATAGCAATCCCAATCAAACAATCAAGACAAAGAGACACAACGATTTTACGTGAAAAAACCACAATTGGACACCTCCAATTGTGATCAAAAAACCATGGGCAACAGCCACAAGAACAATCCACTAAGAAAATTTAAAGGAATTACACAGGTATACTCTCAATTATCTAGCAAATCCACAATGCCTAATTGAACCAACCTCTATGTGCCTCTTCCAACCCCATCTTTACCACAGAATTGTCTTTCTGATGAGCCACTCCAGAATCCACCGAAGCTTCAAGCTCGAATTCTTCAGAATCCACCGAAGAACAACTCTCTCTTTTGTTTAATAAACAAAACCTTTGATGTACTCTCTTTTAAACCATGAGTTGAATACTCAATAAAAACATCAAAGAAAACTTAACAAAATATCTCCAGATATAACACTTAAGAACCAAAAAGAAGATCTGGAGAGGTTCAATGAATGGTCTAGTTTTGGGAGAATATCAAGTATTTATAGAGAACCAAAAGTAATCCTAAATTTGGAAGAAAATCAATTTCTTAAAGAAATTCTTGTCAAACAGGATTGCCAATAATAAAACCTAACAATCCATTTCAAAATAACTAAATTAGCCATTTCTCAATGTAATTTAAGCAAAACAAAAACAAAATAAATTCCAGAGGAGTTCTGAAAAAACCTTTTTATGTTCCACTGTTTTATCATTTTGTCTATTTGGTTTAATAAAAGTAAAGACTTTGTCAGTGGATGTCCACCATCATCAAACACAACTGCCACCTCTATCACAACCAAAAAATAGATAATTTTAGTTCGAAAATTCTCTGTTTGCAATTAAATTTATCTATTTAAGGAAAATTTATCTACTTTGAGCTAAATTTATTTGTTTTGAATACCAATATAAAACTTTATCTGTTAGAACTGAAACATCCATTTTTTTTTTTTTTTTTTTTTTTTTGGGGGGGGGTGGGGGGGTTGAAGAATTCATAGCTTTTGATTGGAAATGAAATCAAAAGCCAGTTTAAGTGGTGTCCCTTTTGGTTTTTGTGCTTGGAATGTCTTTATCAAAGCTCTGCTTCTCCAAATTCATCAATATTCAGAGGTTTGTCGTGGATTTCAATGAGCTGTCAAAAACGATCTTTAAAAAAAAAAAGTGAAAGAGCTATCAAAACCAATTAAAGTGAGCTTAAAAGAAGCTAGGTTTTTTTTTTTTTTTTTTTTTTTTTTTTGATCGGCAAAGAAAAATTCCATTAAAACATGAAATTTGAAGGTACAAGGAGATAAAACGCATTAAGAGAGATTCAAAGAGTAAAAAACTCACTCCCTACTACTGCTACTCGCATTCTTACAACCAACCTCTTAGCCTCACAATTTTAAATTATAAAAAGCAACAAGAAAAAAAAATAAAAATAAAGAAAAAAAAACCACTCTCTTGAGCCCTCACCAAACACACAAAAACACTCAACCACTTGATACACTCTTGAGCCCCACGTTCTTACACCCTGCACCATTGTTAGACTGTCCCACGCCTGACTCACTTGGGCACCCAACCTCCATACTCGCCGGACACCTATACTCGCCTGACTCTCTTAAGAACCACCCTGCACCATTGCCGGACACCTATGCCTTACTCTCAACTTCATCCTCCACCAATGCCGGACACCCACGCCTTGGTTCTTCTTCAGTAGCCCCAGGTTCTGCCTCTAGAACTGGGCTGTTGTTACCAATGCCGGACACCCAAGTTGCTGCCAAGAGCCACCTGTGGCAACCCAAGTTGCTGCCGAGAGCCACCTATGGCATCAATGCATGCTGGTTTCTCCTCCTTGAGTCAACCTGCTGGTTTCTCCTCCTTGAGTCAACAAATTCCTTGCTCTCGACTTCGACCTCTGCCGGGACTGCTACTGGTGTCTCTTCTAATGCTGCTGTTGCCTCCTCCTTTGGATCTCCTTCAGCTGCATCCGGTTTTTCTCTCCCAAACACCTCTATGTAGACCCGGCTTCATTCTTCTCTTAACTGAATACAAGCTCCGACCACCATAGAGTTGAACAGAAATCACCCCTCAAACTCCCACTCACACGGAGCGCTCGAATGAAGATCCTAAACAACTCTGGATCCTCCACCCCTCAAACTACCACTCGCAGAGAAGTGCTCGAATGAAATTCCTGAATCAACCCACCCATGGTCAACGAAGAAAGAACACCATGGACGCACCACTACCACCGAACCTCTTTATTTGAAGAAAGAACCCACCAAACCCACTGTAGACACCCCATTTTTGACCGACCTTAAGACTCAGACGTCACCGATTGAGCGCTTGGTGATGTTGCATATCGTGCTCGTTCAGAGGTTTCAGAGTCTCGGCTGCGAGCCTTGCCTCCAAACTTCCGGACTCTTTCGTGCTTTGCCTCGGTTTACAAACCAGGCTCTGTTTTCTCTGTTTTCTCTTCCCGAAGGGAGGGAGAGGTCTCGTGGATCATCTTTCAGTGGCCGTAGGCTATGTTTCGTGGTCGTAGGCCACTTTTCCCGTTTCGGAGCCCGATTTCTGGTTTTCGGAGCCGTCGGCCGTGTGCCTCGGTTCGGGACCGCTTAACCACCTCCGTTTGCTCCGGTTTTTGGCATACACCTTATTTCCTCCCTTTTGAGGGACACTGTGGTCCGAGAGACCAACTTCGTGGTCGAACACCACTTCCGGTGCCTGACAGCCAGTTTTCGGGGCCCCGGGCTGCGCGTTTTGGCCCCCGAACCTTCATTTTGCATCAGTTTGGGCTCATTTTTGGTGGAGGCCTTGTTTTCATTATTAGGAAGCTTGTAGGAGGGTGGGAGGCCAGCAATTTTTCTGAAAAGCCAACTTTTTTTGGTCCAAAGTGGTTCAGCATGAATCTGGGAAGGAGAAAAATCTGCGCGGCTTCACCGAAACGAACGTAACTCTTTGCACAAGAGGAATTAAGATATGAGGCCACCACCATTGGAAATCTTACTTCCGGGGCTTCATTTTTCACTCAAGAATCTCCTAAGTCCAAGTCCGGGGGGAGGAGATATGGTTGGTTAAAGTCCGGTTGGACCGAATCTGCGTGGCTTCACGGAAAATGGCATAACTTTTTCCACAGGAGGAATTTTGATGCAAGGTTTGCGGCATTGGAAAGCTAACTTCGGGTGCTTCATCCTAGGGGGTGGCCGGCCACTTTCCCCTTTTGACCTGGCCGGTCGGCCACTTATCTGGTGGATATTTTTTTTGCCCTTTTGACTTGGCCGGCCATTCTTGCCTTCCCAAGTGTGTTCCATCCATATATTTTGTTTTGCACTTCACCCATGTTCGAGGGTTTGGCCTTTTGAGAGGGAAAATTGAATTTTAGGCTAAGTTTGGGATATCCCAAATAATCCAAAAAGCCAAAAAGTTCCTCAAAAAGTTAAAAAGTTAACACTATTCATCAAAAGTCAACAATTACGGCTGCACAACTCCCAATTCAAATTTTCCTCTAAAAACTAATTTTTACAATTTTTTATTACACATTTTTCCATAAAAAGTCAAAAAGTTAACCCAAACATCCATATTTTCAACCCCACTTTTTTTGTCAAAAAAGACAAAAAATGCACTTATTTAGTCTTCCCAAACAAGGCCTAAATCTCCTCTCCATTTTTTCCTCCTTTTTCCCACACCTTTGCCTATATAACCAGCCCCTCCCCTTCAGTTTTAAGGGTTAGAAAATTGTTTTAGAGCTCTCTTGCATACACTCTCCATTTCCCTCTCTTCCAAGACTCCAAACTTTAGGGTCCTTGCATTATTTACACTACACCACATAGCACCACCTCTCCAACCTCCATTCCAACCACTTGGAGCTGCTTTCCAGAGCTGAGGAACACCACTTCTTGTGCCAAGAGGTTGCTAAAGTTGAGTCTTCAAGGGTAAGTCCTTCTCTCCTGTTTTTGGTCCTATTCTTGCTCAATACATTAGCCATACTTGCTTGCATATTTGAGCTCCGACCCTAACTGAAAATAGCATTTTTTTGAGCTCTATTTCATTTTTATTTAAGAGCCTCTCACTGTTTGAGACTTTCTTTTTACACTTGCTTCATTACCTCCCTTGTATACCATTTTCTTGCATAGTATTTTTGGCCTATATGTAAATTGTTTTGAGGCATGTTGTAAACTGTAAAGTAGCTTCTTTTGAGCCCTTCTTCAACATTGTTGAAGGGCTCATCACTGGTTGAGGTTCCCATTTGTCACTTGCCTTTGTATCCATCTTATGGTCCTATTTTTGCATGATTTGTTAACCCCTTGTGCTTGCATTTTTGGACTTTGGTCTGAACTGTAAATGGCCTCATTTTGACCCTATATTAATGTTTCATTAAGGGTCTTTTACTGTTTGAAGCATCATTTTTATACTTTGTGTTATAACTCTATTTCTGGCCTTATCTTGCATAGTATTTTGAGCATGCTTGTGCACTGTTTTGGGTTTGATCATAAACTATAAAAAGTCATATTTTATGTCCCTCTTCAACTTTGTTGAAGGACCTTAATCTGTTTGGAGACAGAATGCATCACTTACTTCTTTGTCCTCCTTTAGGCCCACTTTTTGCATGAGAGTTTTTCCATACTTGTGTCTGTTTTTGTGGCTTGTGGTAAACTGTAAAGTACCATATTTTGGGCCCCTCTTAGATATTGTAGAAGGGCCCTTCTCTGTTTAGGGTCAGAAGCTGTCACTTGCATCGTTATCTTGCTTTCGGGGCCATTTTTGCATGCTAATTTAGCCCCATTTGCGTTCGCTGTTTGGCCTTACTTAGAACTGTAAATATGCTTATTTTTGGACTGTATTGATTCTGTCTTCACACTCCATGTTCGAATAATGCATGCATTGCATAGTCATAGGTCATTCCATATGCCTAATTTCGTGTTTCGGGATTCATTTCATGCATTAGGTGTCATTTTGCCATCTTTCGGGGTTGTTTTGCATCACTTATTGCCTCTGAAATTTGCATGCTAATATGCCATATTCCATGCTTTGCCATGTCTTGTTAGAGTGGCATTTCGTGCCTTAGGGTCGGTCCTCGGTTTGCGTGCACGTGTGCACGCATTTCGAGTGTCTCATTTTCATATAATGGCCTCGTATGTGAGTGTGGCTGAGGTCCACTCATGTTGGTGTAAGTCCATTATGCATTGTGTATGCCATTTTATTCCATAGCATTGTGTATGCTAGGTTGTATGTTAGCGCATTATGTATGCCATGTTACCTCGTGCATCGTGTATGCCATTTCATAGCATTGTGCATGTTAGGTTGTATCTTAGTTGCATTTCATGCATGTCATGCATATTGCATTGTGTTCGGGATAGAAGTTAGCCCGAGCACGGGAAACGAGAGGCGTTTCGTACTCCGAGTGACGGAACGTATCTCAATTTCCCAATCACCGACACTCCGGATTATCCATGATGGAGTTAGGTCTTGTTGCGTTTTCATGTGCATTCATTCTATATTGAATAGTGCAATTCGATTCCTCGGCCATCATGCATCGAAATGCGTGATTGGTGGCACGAGGATCGAGGCATGCATACATTTGTGAAAATACATTGCTATGCCCCTTTCCTACTCTCTGTTGCAGCAAATCAAGAATCAGCAGTCTTCCGGGCTTGGCGCGCTTTCCAAAAAAAACAATTGCAAACAGAGGCTAATTGGGGCATCGCAGTGGATTTCTGCACAAGGCAACCCGAACATGCATCATTCATCATCTAGAGAAGAGTCAAGACAGTCCCTCGCTTGCATGCCAGTTTATTATTTTTCTTAGTTAATTTGTAAATTAATTAGGGGTTTGTACATATTTTGGATTGTATTATTTATTTGGACTGTACTATTCGGGACTGTATATTATTCTTTTGGACTCTCTGTGCGAGGGCAATGTTGTAATAAGTGTGCAAATGTGTGATATATGTCTTCCAACCCCACGTCTTTCTCCCTTTTATTTACCTGCTTATGATGGTTAGATTAGGGCATGTTTCAATTAGCATACAGTATGATAGCATGTTTGCACCCATTCATCTGTCTTGCATGCACCGGGCTCGGCGTATCATACTAACTGCATCTATATTTCAATTCCGAGTTGAATACTTGATAGTTGTTGCATCTCATATGCCATGTTTAGAATAGCCGAGCCTGCTATAGTTGCATTTTTGCATGTGTTGCATTAGGCATTTCTGTATACTTAGGATCATGCATGGATTTCTAATCGGTTTCTGTTTTGGCTTGGAGTACTCGGTGAATTTTATGCTTTAGCATCCTTGCATGCGTGTGAGTGACTGCCATGATAGCATGCTTACCATGAGGCTAACTGCTTATGTGATATACCTGCTTGGATGCTTGTGGGTGGAGGTTGGGTTATTTGGATTGGAACAATTCATCAAATGTTTGTTTTAAGCCCACTAGACAGTGGCAAAATCATGTTTTCTAAGTCCACCCAAGGGTGGCAAAATCCGCATTTTAAGCCTACTTGCGAGTAGCAAACCATTTTCACAAACAAACATGAAGTGTTTTGTTCAAATTCAGACGACTCAGTCTATACTTGTATGCTGTGCGCATCACATAGTAACCTAGGCTAATAACCAGAATAAGAACACACAATGTTTTCAAAAATAGATATCATAGTTAGTAGAGGCCGATCTTTGATCGGGCGAGCGGGGGTGCTCACGAAGTGACCTTCCCCAATCGTACCCAAGTTCCCGAGCCGATGCAACTTTGGTGATGACGGACACGTGGCCTTAGGCAACGAGTCAGGGTTTCCTAAATTTTTCAAAAATAAAATATTTAGGTGGCGACTCTGTATCTGGCAAAACAGTCCATGTTTGGCACTTCTTTTCTAAAAATCTGTTTTCTCAAAACGATTTGCCGGATTTGGACTCTTTGGTTCAAGATTAAGAACCGTAACACAAAATCGAGTCCGAACTGTAGCGAGGTCCCCCGCGGGCTTGTTACACCCACCTAAAAAGTTGTGAAAACAAACACCCAAAATAAATCTAGAGATTAGATCTGAAAAGGAGAAAAAACAAAAAACAAATGAGGGCTCAAGATTATTAGGAAGAAAAAACAACAACACAAGAAGAAAAGCTAGGCCAGCCAACCGCCATGGCCAAAGGCGGCGGCCGGCTGGCCAGTGGTGAGGCCAGAAATGGAGGTTTTTAGAGAGAGAGTTTTTTTGAAAACAGAGAGTTTTTTTAAACTTGCGCCATTAGAAGAAGCTAGGTAATTGCCAAATAAACAAATCTATGTTTCATTTTCTTATTTTATTTATTTGTTTTGGGTTTGTTCTTGGAGGTTGGATTGTTTTTTAGCTGGAGTTTTCTCTAATTTTGATGAGTCAATGACGAGCTGTCAAAACACATCTCTCTTTTATGAGTAATTTTAGGTATTTAGGGCTGGTTTGGCATCACTTATAAAATTTAAAAAGTTAAAAAATCACTAAAAAAAGTAAAAAAGTTTATATATTTACCTTTATTTTGGCGAGAAATCTGTTAGATGGAAAAAAAAAATAAAAACAAAATAAAATAGAACAAAAACAAAAAATAGTGCTGCCATAAAACTGTGCAGCCACAACTTCTGAAGTCAAAAAGAAAACGTGGCACACTTGAAGCCACACATTCTCGTTAAAAAAAATTTAAAATTTTTTTTGAAAAGAGATAGAAAGTCAGCGCAGTAATGTTGACTGTGTCAAGGAGGGTAATTTCGTAATTTGGTTATTTTATATAATATTTTAATATATATTTTTTCGTAAAAAGTCAAAACGTTATCTCAAACAATTATATTTTTTCCTCTAATTTTTAGTTCAAAAAGTCAAAAAGTGCACTTATTTAGGACATCTCAAACAACCCCTTAATTTTGGTATTCAAAGTTGTATTTAAAAAAAATGTATAATCTTGATTTATTCTAAGTGGTTGTTTGGCATTTAGCATATGATCTTATTTAGGTCACAATCATCTTATTTATGTCATATCATCTCTCTACCACTTCCTTTCAAATTCAACTATATTTTATATTTTTTTATAAAAAATCAAAAAATATACTTTTAGTATTTCCCAAACAACTCTTAAATATAGATTTCATTATATAATTGTCAAGTACAGACCTGAAATTTTTTGAAATTAGTGTTGTCCTATTTAGAGTTGGACTAAACAATTATTTAGGGTTGGTTTGGGATGTTCTAAAAAAGTGCACTTTTTAACTTATTGGTGGGTTTGGGTTGGGTTTGATGTGATGTGTTAGAGAGGTGATGTGATTTAAATAAGATGATGTGACTTAAATAAGATAGTGACTTTTTGACTTTTTAACTTATTTAGGTTATGCCAAACTAGCCCTTAATTTCAATATTAAATTAAACAATAAGAACACTAACAAACATGCTAGAAGGTTAATTTTTGTCTATCAACTACGTAACAAAGATATGTTAACTACGTAACAAAGATATGTTAGGAACACTCATCGATAAATTTTTCGACTACTAAATAATTATCTTAGATTAAACTGTACTCATGTGAGAAAAAATAAGATAGGGCGACATTACCATATGTAGTATAATTTTTATCATTTTAAATTTTTTCAAGTGTGTCAATCTTGCATCAAATAGATTCCTACGTGCGTGTAGTATAATTTTATTAGATTATCCCACACTGATACGCCATTGTCCCAAGATCAATCAATATCTCATTATAACCACTGGGGGTGGAGGAGGGGATGGGGGTCTTGGAAAGGTGTTGGCCTTCTGTATAGGTGAGCAGGAGTTGATTCTTGGAGACACGATTAGCAGTCCATTTATTTGGTAAAATTGATGGTATTGTACTCCGCTCATGCTCTGTCTCCTGTGTTAGGGGTTGGTACATTTCCCTCTTACCCCGGTAATGGATCACTTCTTTTGGATTGAGTTAAATCTGAGCATTAACTGGTTACTCCAAGATCAAGATCTGTAGATGTTATGATATCCTCACGGAGTGCTTTTTTTTTAATCCAAAAAAAAATAAAAAATTAGTATCTCATTATTCACCACCAAATAAAAAATATATATATGTATAAAGGTTTGGGTCAGGGAACAAATAGTGGATTAGGTTGCCAAACTTCAATTGATGAACAACACCACTTAGAAAATAAACTGTTTATAAGAAAGAAAATGTTCTTCCAAGAACCACCCAATATTGCACCAAACATTTCAAAACATCTCACAACAACAACATTATGCTACCCAGAATCATATTCTGCATTGCAGTCTCTTTAGCCATATTAACAGTAATCCTCCTAGCCTTGTTCTCACCAGTAACCCATAGAAACCCTACAAAGAACCACCCCAACAACAGGCCTGGCCTAGCTCTATCTTTATACATTCAACAATCACAAGTACCTAACCCCAACCCTAATCTGCAACCGGTGGCGCCATCAAGCGATGGGGCATTTGTTTTCCATCGAACGCTCACTGAGGGACCTGAGAACACTTCCAAGGTTGTTGGAACAGCTCGAGGCTTCATAATTCCGATCCAAAATTTTGCGCACTCAGCATTCAATATTATTTACCTTACATTTGATAGTCATGAGTATTCAGGTAGTGTTAGTGTTGAGGCCAAGAATTTTGGTGGAAACAACAAGGATAGAAGAGAACTCACTGTGGTTGGTGGAACAGGCTCTTTTGCCTTTGCCAGGGGACTAGCTGTTTTTTCGCAGACGGGTCAGAATTATGCAACTTACCATGTTAAGCTGCACCTTAAATTCTCTAATCGATCCCAAACCATACCGGGTTGAGGTGCAAATTGTGTTTCTGAAGAATTTTTTTTTTTTTTTTCCAATCTTTCTGATAATAGTTCGAGCTTATTCTTGTGTGAAGGAAAAATTAAAAGAGTATGTTTATAGGTTACAATATGAAAAGAGATTATCAACTATACATTTCAAAAGTAATGTGGACAAAAATTGGTGGAACCAAGACAACAATGTGGACTGGTAAAAACCACAAAATTTGGTTTTGATTTTCGATTTTAAAGATGTTTTGATTTAGATTTTTAATTACTACTCAATTTTTGGATTAATAGTCTTTTTCTTTTTCTTTTTATTTTTCCATCAGCTCAAATTTGAGTTTTCCTTCACTTCACCTTAGGTATGGTTACAAGACTATTACATCAAACTAAAGTGTGATTAATAGTCAAAAAATTTAAATAAGACTTTTGCACTTTGGCTCAATGTTTTAAAAACCGGACCGGTGAGTGAACCGGAAAAATGATCGGGTGGACGGGTCACCGGTTCAACCGTCGGGTTGAACCGGAATCGAACCGTGACGTCATAAATATATTAAAATTATATTTAAATAAAAATATAAGTAATAAAATTATAAATTAAAATTTTTAATAATCATAAATATTTCTCTTAATACTTTTTTTATTAAAAAATATAAGTAATAAAATTATAAATTAAAAATTTTAATAATCTTAAATATTTCTCTTAATACTTTTTTTATTAAAAAATATAAGTAATAAAATTATAAATTAAAAATTTTAATAATCTTAAATATTTCTCTTAATACTTTTTTTATTAAAAAATATAAAAATATATTTAAAAATATTATTAATTTTAATTTTGGAAGAAGAAATCAAATATTCAATATTCCCTCCATATGATTTTAATTCAAATACTTTGATTGAAAGAAGAGCAAAATTTTTGGAGGGATATCAAAATTTTAAGTTTCCCTCCAATGAATTTGATTGAATCCCACATAGATTTCTTGAATTTTTTTGGAAGAATTTTTTTCTTATAAATAGATAGAAGCTCTTTCACAATAATTTCAAGCTCTCAATAGGATTCCTCACAAGAGGAGACCCTTAAAAGAGAGTTTCAAATTAAATTTTTATTATATATATAATATAATATATATATATATATAAAATAAGAAAGAAAAGAAAGAAAGAAAATAAAAAAGAAGAAAAAAAAAAAAAAAAAAAGGCCGGACCGGTGGGTTCACCGGTTTTCAAAAAATAAGCCGGTTTTTACAATTGGCCAGTTTTAGAGGGCTAACGGGACCAGAACCCCATTCGGTCACCGGTTGAACCGGCCGGTCCGTTCCGATTTTTAAAACCATGCTTTGGCTACCATTCAACTCGATGCTAGGTTAGTTTCTAAAACAAGAATCTTCATTTTTTTTAAAGTAATCATTTGAATAAGTAAAATTTAATTTTATAAAAATTAAATGTACAATAGTTAAATAAACCCACAACAATCAAACAAAAAAAATCACTCTAGAATCACTTTAGAAAAAATTAGGATAAATTATAAATATACCTTTGAAATTATTTAAAATACAGATTATTCTTTATAATTTTAGAAATTTTAAATATTTTCTTAAAATTTTTTATTTAACAAATTTAACAAGGAAAAATAAAAAAAAATTCCTAACTACTATCCTATAAAATAATAAAATTATATGAAATGTTAATTGAAATATATCTCTGACATCATTAACAATTGTTAATTATTTGATGATTTATTAATAAAATGGGCCAATTTTTATGCGATTAGAAATTTGAATGGGCGAGATGTAATTTCCAGAACAATTGTAGGCAATCTGTATTTTAAACAAATCTTAATAATTGTATTCGTAAGTTACCCAAAATAATACTATAGAGGATCCTTACTCTGGTTCACTTCCTTGCATGATTATTTCACCACTGTTTTGCTCATCTTCTATTTGAATATTTAATCACTCTTAATCTGAAGTAATCTTTATGGTGGTGGTTGTGGTGTTATACTGTAAGAACATTTGCGGTCATGAAATTCAGGTTGAACTTGTCCATGAAAATATGGGCTTGTTTGATAATTAGAAAACATAATCAAATTTTAAATAATTATTTTTTTAATTTATTTAAGTTATTTCAAAGTCATAAAGTATAAGAAATCATGCCAAATATTATGATACAGATTTACAAAAAGAGAAAAAAAAAAAAAAAAAAAAAAAAAAAAAAAAAAAGAAGGTAAAATACATTTTTAACTCTTATAATTTAACTTAAATTTCATTTTGGTATCTATTATTTTAATTTGAATAATTTAATTCTCGTACTTTAAGTTTAATTTTAATTTGGCCATTTTGTTTAAATTGGAGATTAAAATTAACATATTTAAGACACTTGGCAATCTCTTAAAGTTTATACGTGGAAAAAAATTAACATAAATTTTAATGGAAGAATCAAATTAAAATTACAGTTAGAGTTAGAGTATAATGACCAAATTATTTAAATTAAAATAACATGATCAAAATAAAATTTGGGTCACACTATAAAAATAAAAAATATATATATAATTTATTAATAAATAAATAAAAAAACAAACAAGGCCAAAGTTAGACAAAACAAGGCCATGATAGGGAGGAGATGTGATGGCAAATGTCCTTTTTTATCTGAAGTTTTCGGCCAAGTGGGTCAGGTCTGGACCGGGTAAGGTTTCCACACACTAGCCTACCTAGCTTCTAATTGTGAGAGGTGCTCAGGAAGGGTTGGCCAACGATTAGGGTAGATCGTGGGCCTAGTTTAGGTCCAATCTCAGTAATTGAGCTTATACAGAATTATATGGTAGCATTTGGTAGAGTTTTGTAAATGTGATTTGAGAATATGAGTTGTATTTTAAATTTATATATTGTAAAATTATGATTTGAGTGTAGAAAATTTGTTTGGTAAAGAGTTTTGAAAATAATTTTGAAAAGAGTTTTGATTTGAGTGGAGAATTATTGATGTGACATTTGATATTTGATACAAAAATTTACAACTCATAACTAACATACAACTCAAAATTATTTTAAAGCATATAAAAAATTCAAAAAATATTTTTTTCGATTATATAAAAATTAACATACAAATTGCAAAAAAAAAAAAAATCACTATTCCGGTCAACCGGCCAGACGACCCGTCAGGCAAAATTTTCAAAAAAACAATTCTGAAAACAGCGGCTGAGACAGAGCGCTCTGCAGAGTTTTCGAAAGGTGATTACAAAACACCTACAAAACATCATACGCGAGTGATGCTGCTAAATCATGATTTCAAAACTTAATCAAACACAGCCTATATGTTTCATTAAAAATAAAAACGAAAAAATACATGTGTTTATAATATAATATAATTTTTTTTTTTTTAAATGTAACAATATAACCTTTAGTCTCACGTGAGTTTTTATTTTTTATATTTGTATGTGATTTAAAAAAGCCATTCTTTATTTATAAAGCTTTTGGATTTATTTATTCTATTTGTAGTGAGCTTATTTTTTAAAATATTTAAAACAATTTCGTTTGGTTAGAGGATTTGAAAAGGTATTTGAAAAAAAGAAAGAAAAAAGATAGATAAAATGTGAATAAAATATACTATCATTTCATCTAATTTTACACATTTTCTATTTGTAGTGAGCTTATTTCTTTCTAAATCTCTTCTCAAATCCCTCAACCAAACACAATTTCCCAAACTCTCTCTCTCTCTCCTTCTCTTCTGTCATCTGCGGCTTCTCCTCTTCTTTGCCGTTGTAGCTCGATTCTCTTAGACAATCTTTAATGTATTCAAAGATAGAAGATAAAGAAATGAGAGAGTCTGTTTGATTACAAAAATCAAAACAGTATATATATATAAATAAGAAAAACAGATTCTTATTTTATTACAAAAACAAAACCAGAATCTGGAAAGAAAAAATTAATAAAAAAATATAAAGGTAAACTAATCACTTATCATATTATTTTTCTCGAACAAAATTTGCTCAAGTCCAGTATTGTACACTATGTCTTTAAGACAAATTCGTCCTCCCAAGGGTACTCACAGATATTGGACGTCTATCTCCCAAGATGAAATGATCAATGACAACTAGTAGCAGCACTACTAACTAATTGTCCAACAAACACACTTTGTGTTTATACTCTTTTTCACACAGGAAATTTATGAAGCAAAATGCAGGAAATAAAAGCAAAAAAAGCAGAACAGAAATTGGATGAAAATCAAATGAAGGATTTGTCTATTAATAGGTGAACTGGTGGCTTTTCAGAATGACTTCAACAGGTACCAAACCTGTTCGGACATATTTGAACAGGTAAAGTACCTATTCGGGTTAAATTTGAACAGATAATGAACATATTCAGTTGGAAGAAAAATTCTGAAGAGATTCAAGGGACCAAACTACCAACATTTAGAAATGTTAGGGTCATTTCAAAATTCATTTTGAATTTCAAACAATAAGAATTTATTTTTTGAAAAAATCAAATTCAAAAATTTTTTGCCCAAAAAGATAAGTATTGGGCCGAACAAGCCCAACCAAACCTCACACCACACACGCGTCCAAGCCCAACCCAGCCCACCCGACCGGACGAACGGCAGTAGCAGTGCATGTGTGTGTTTGTTTTGGGTCCAATGGATCTAGCCTACTTTACCCATAACCTCCCCCTCTATAAAACTTGAGTGCCCCTTAGGGCCTACCCTAAGGTCTAAACTCGAAGCTTATAAACTCACACAAAGTTTGCCCACCAAAACAATGTAGGACAAACCTTAACTACATCCTATATGGAAACTTCACCAAAACACCATTTTCATGGAGCTCATTTTGGCATCGATTTCCCATTCACCCCGACAATGGTTTTGAGCAACCAAATATACAACATGAATCGTTACACTGTAAAGAACACATTGCCACATGGATCCGCCAACTTTGGCGCATAGGTCCCGCCTAAAAATTAGACGAAAGTTTAGGAAAAATCTGTTTTTGCCAAATCATTTTTCCAAACCATTTCTTACAGATTCTTGGGCCCCTCATCCTCTCTGGCTTCGACAACACCACTATAGCGTCACCTGGCGCCGGCTGATTGTGACGTCACTTAAGATCCATTTGCAACGATTGTGATGGTGGAATGCTTTGATGTTGGCCTTACGACACTCAGCAAAGCAACCATTCTAAGAGGAATAAGCAACTTTGTCTTTGTTGTCTACTTCAATGCTCTTGCCACTCTCATCATCCTTTTTGTTTCTACCATTTTAGACAGGTCTCTCTCTCTCTCTCTCTCTCTTTCTCTTCAAATATAGATTATCAATATTCAATACCCAATCTCATTTTTATTTGCTTCAATTTAATTTCTTCTTACTTGCAGGCAAAAGATGCCTCTCTCTCTTTCTCTCTCTCTCTATTTCTCCCCTCTGTAAATTCTTCCTCATTCACCTTATTGGGTTTGTAAGACTATAATTGTTTCTTAACACCTTCAATTGATTTAATCAAGAAATGAGTTTTGGTTCCTTTATAGAGGAAATTAACAAGTTTATGTTTTTGGTTTTTATATATATAGGATTACAGTGATGCAAAATTATGTATTCATTGAGATAATTACAGATAGGTGTTCGACAAAATGTGTCAATGGAGAATTGCTTGAACCATACTGAATTGTTATTTTACCAAATTAGATTTGTTTCAATAGATCAAATAAAACAAAAGAGTACAATTGGTTCAACAGAGCAGATCTCTTTCAATAGATAAAAAAAATTAAATTGTTACTTTAACAGATAAAAAAATTGAACAGATAAGTTCAACGGATTAGAAAAAATAAAAATTTGAACAGATAAACGAAAAAGTAGTATTGGTTTGAACAGATATAATAAAATTTTAACGGATAGAATTTCACATAGATAGATTTTCAATAGATAGAATAAAAATTTCAACAGATAGGTGTTAATAAAAATTAAAATGGTAAAATTGGAAACAAAATATATTTTAAAACAACAAAATGTACTTATCACCACAATATGAGTGGTGCTATTAGCACCCCATTTATTATTTTGGACCCTTCATTTCTTTAGATATTCACTTATAAATTTTGAAACCCTTAAAAAAAATTTCTCCCTCCAAATAATACCAAAAACATTCCGCCCATTCAATTGAATGCACACCCCACACATCTCAAAAAACCTCTCTTCCAAAACCCTAACAAAACCCATAAAGAAAAAGAAGAAGAGCCAAGTGTGATTACTGTTTCTGCTCTCTCTATATATATATATATGCTGCCTCATCCTTTGCTTTGGTGATTAATGTTCGGTTACCAATTCCCGAACAAATAATAAATATTCGGTTACCGATTTCTGAACAAATAAACAATGTTCGGGCTTGTGTTTTCGAATTTCGGTCATATGTTCGGGAGTTCAGTCCTGAAAAAATGACGAACATATTTTATTATTTTTGCCATTTTTTTTCAAAAAAACTTACTCTTACAAGGTCAATTTCATCTGAGCTAAGAATGCCATCAAAGTTATGAACTTTCTCTGAACTTTTATTGTTGTACTCATCTCATCTCCTGGAGTTGTGGTTGTCGAAAAAACATCCACTCATTATCATTGCCGAAGAAGTGTGGGTAATCAAATGGCTACTACCGTTATCGCCGAAGGGTTTTCAAAGTTTTGAGGGTGGGTAAATTTTGAATGTGAGATTTGGGAAAACTGAATGGGCGGTGATGGAAGTGAGTGCTCTCATAAACCCTAATTCATGATATAATGGTGTGTGGGTTTAATTGTAAGATGTGGTGTCCCAAAATTACTGATGTCCTTTTTCGTAATTTTATTTGAGGTTATTATTGTAATAAAAAAAGCTAAAAATTGAGGATTCCAAAATAATTCATGGGGTGCTAATAGCAACACTCCCATAATATTGGGAAATTCTATTTCCACACACCTAGTTACCTCAGTCCATATACTTAATGAAGTATTATTTTAATAACAATTATACCCTAACGGACATCCACCAACACCCATAATATTATATCAAAATATTCTCTATACACATCTTTTAAAAGTAATAAAAAAAAAATCTCACTATACATCTTTTAATTAAAAAAAAAAAATTAAACCCTAGTTTCTTCATTATTTGTCACTTCTTCCATTGTTTCTCATTTTGCTTGCTACACATTCTATACTCCTTTATTGCTTGCAAAGCAATACTATCATAACAACTCTCATATTGTTTTACTCTCTAGGTTTGTATTCCATTATTTATATCGTTTTCTCATTTGTTCCATAATTATTCTTGATTTTGTTATGGAAGAGTTACAAACCGATAGAAGTTCAAGATCAAGTAAAAATATGCCTGGTGGCAACAAAAGCAGTCATGAAAGGGTTAGTTTTTTCGTGCAGAAGTTTTTTTTTCCGCGATTAATTCGGAAAACCAGTGCCAAAATATTCTATTTTATTCGGAACTACAGTGTCGAACAAATCAATCTATTTCAAAAACCAAGTGTTGAATTAAAAAATGAATTTTGGAAAACCAGTGCCGAATTTCCAAAATCACAACTCTTCAAGGAAAAAACGAGAGTTTATTCTAATTTGTCAATGCACTCAACAGAGAAAACGAAATGGTACCAAATGTAATAACGAAATTGAAACAAAGTAATAGTTACCTTCAGCAGATTTTGGAACTAGAGTGTCGAATGGAAAAGGAGGGTTTTCAATGGAGTTAGTGTCAATGGAGATTCTTTAATGGAGGGTCTCAGGTCTTCAATCTCTTCAATAGAGTTTCCTTCATTATTTTCACTATGAACTGAAATAAGACAGACCGTTGCTCTTCAATTTGGAATAGATGTGTGGAAAAGGGGTTGAGGTAGTGTGTGCACAACCTATGAGTTAAAGGTATGATTGGAATAATTGGTGTGTGGAATGAAAACAATAATTAATAATCAAATTACTAAGTGTGTGTACTGAGAAAAGATGTATACTCAGGTAAGTAGGTGTGTGAAAATAGAATTTCCCCATAATATTTTGACAAAGAGTGTACTTCTCAACAAAAAGCAAAAAAAAAGGGTCATGGGACCTAATGCCTTACACCCTTTTAAAAATGGACTTTTTATCAATTTTCTTTTTCTTTTATACATAAAAAATAAATTAATAACTATTCAATATAAACAAAAGTGTAAATTAAATTTTGCCTCCCTTAAGTTCACAGTTTTTATTTTGGTTCTTAAAATATTTTTTCCCTAATTTGATTGTTAACATTTACAATTTTCTTAATTTACTCTTAAAACTAATTTTCACATAACGTTTGAACAAAAAAGTCACATTAATAATCTCATAACATAAAAATATATTGTATTAAGACTTTAAGATCCAGAACCTAAAACTCTACTCTACAACTTTCATCAGCCCATTAGAACTCCACTTTATGACATCTACCAACCATCAAAATGCTATTATTATCACCAACAATTTCATTTTCTTCTTTGCACATCCCAACACCCATTACTTCAATAACAATGTCACAACTCAATCCCAACAAGGCAAACCCTGTTAAGAGGGCAAACTTCAAGCACTGTAACACCATTACACAATAATCTTCTGTACAATCCATATATTTACAACACCAATATTGCATAAAACCTTTCAATCAGCCATTACATATTGATCCATTCAAGTACAAAAATATCATCATGTTACTAAGTTGGTTTCTATGTACCATTTACAGTATGGATACATGAAACACATTGTGAATGCGAGATAAACTAGGTGGTAAAGCCAAATGGTAACCTGTCTTGCCAATGCAATCTAGTATCTCAAATGGCCGAATATACCTTAGACTTAGTTTGCCTTTCTTACCAAATCGCATCACTCCCTTCTATGGCGAGATGCGTAAAAGCACATGATCTCCAACTTGAAATTCCAAATCTCTCTTCCAATTATCTACATAGCCTCTTTGTCTACTTTGAGCCACCTTTAGCCTATCTCGAATAATCTTAACTTTATTGGTAATAATTTGAACAATATTTGGCCCTAATAACTTTCTCTCTTTAACCTAATTCCAGCACACCAAAGTCCTACATCTCTTCTTATATAAAGCTTCATACGAAGCCATTCCAATACTTGATTGGTAACTATTACTATATGCAAATTCTATTAATGTCAAGTGTTCATCCTAAGTACCTAAAAAATCTAGGACACATGTTCTTAACATGTTTTCTAAAGTTTGGATTGTCCTCTCCAATTGTCCATCAATTTGTGGGTGGAAAGTTGTACTGTATCTCAATTTAGTATCCAAAACATTTTGGAGACTAGGCCAAAAGTGGGATGTAAAGTGTGACTTCCTGTCTAAAATAATAATTACTGGCACACTATGCAATCTCACAATCTCATCCACATAATTTTTTGCTAACCGAAAGTTTTTCTTAATATCCAAAAAGTGTGCAGATTTGGTCAACCTATCTATAACAACCCAAATAGAGTCATGTCCTTTTTATGTGCAAGGCAGCCCTAAAACAAAATCCACGGTGATATGTGTAGCATTGCCCAGGGTGTACTTGAGTACACTAAATAGTTCGGACTCTCGATTTCTTTGATCTAGTTTTACGAGTGTAATATGAAACATAGATGAGAATCCAAATTTAGCAATTTTAATAGAAAGTCCATTTTATTTGCAAAACCATTGTCAGAAATGGAATGCGTCACCAGATCTAGTCACCACCTAATATTTTGGGAAAAAAAATAAGAAACCTGTTACTCGTGTCAAGGCCACTGTGTGTTGTAACTAAGGATGCTTGGCTCGGAATCTTAGGTATGAGAGGGGAATGTCATTAATTAAGCACTCTTACTCACCCAATTAAAGATCTGCTAAACCATGATATGAGTTTTATTTACTTTATATGTTCATGTTTTGATTTATTAATAAATCTTAAAATTTACTATGTGAAGTATATAAGTATAGACTATGTCATTCATTTTGGAACAATTTAATTTCATGTGTTTTGAAAGAGTTTTAAAGATGTACAACTCAAAGAAATTGAGTTTACAAATATGAAAATCAATATTATTCCAAATCAAGCGACACAATCTCCATCCACCAGCATTCATATAGTTATATCAAGTAAACAAGTAGCCTCATAGTATAATTTGTGTAGCCAAATTGGACCGAGCTAGGTTAGAGTAGCAGTCAAAGATGTTTGATTGAACTAGTAAATACCCATATTTTTGGACCTAGTTACTTCCTAGTGGCGGTCAAAGATGTTTGACCGAACTAGCAAATGTCCATATTTCTTGACCTAGCTACTTCATAATGGTGGTTAACGCCATGGCCGAGCTACTAAGCAAGGTAGTCAAACAGATAGGAGAGCGAAGTTAGGAGAAGAGTAGCGCAATGTCAGCTTAGTGGCACGCCGTGCAAACATTGCACAGCACTACGTGATGTACATCTAAGCCATTGGAGGACAGAGCTAAAGTAGTCCAGTTGTACGGCAGAAAGCCGAGCAAAGACTTGTGCCGTCTCACTTAGCTTGCAGTGAGGAGGGTGTTAAAGAATAAACATTATCCTTTGGAAATGTGATTTCTAGAAGGACTCTATATAGGAGAGTTAGAGTCCTATTAGGATTGCGCTATGTGGAATCTACAAAAGCTCAAACCAAACCCAAATCTTAGGTATGACAATTCGTACTCCTGAATTCACAGAGCTTTAGTGTCTTTTGTCAACTTGCTGACTTAGATGTAACAACCCTCGTACTGATTACCGATTAACCACTGAATTACGTACTGATTACTGTTAAACTGAACTGATAATGACTGATAATTGGATTAACTGAAGTACTGAATGGACTGATTGAAATCGAAACTGAAATTGAATAAGTTTACCTATTTAATTGCATATTGCATCTGTTTGATTGATTGAGTATCTGTTTGAATTTATGTGTTTAAACTGCTAATTGAAGGCCTTATCGGCGGCCGAATTAGGAACCGTTTAGAGTTTTGGGATCGGTAGAATATTTGTGATTTAATGGTATATTTATCTGAAAATCGGTTAGGAATGATTAAATTAGATTATATATTGGTTAATTGAAGAATTGGGCTTAATTACACTTAAGCCACTTAGTGGACCTTTATTTATTATTATCACTTGAGCCTATACACTTGATCAAAACATTCCAAGGCCCTATTCTTGCATTCCAACCGACCAAACTAGAGAGAGTGAGGGATAAGAGAGATTTGAGCTCATCTTGTGGAATTGCTTGAAGATTTGAGGCATAGATTGTATAATTGAGCTTGTCATCTTATAATTCAAGGTCTAAGGTAGCATTCCATCTTTTTATTTTAGTGTTTGAGCTTCACCTTGCATGTATCATGGTTATAGAGAAGTTAAGACATGAAATTGCTCATATATGTTGAATTTGAACTCCATTGTTGCATGCATGCTTGAATTGGTGCATTTTGAAGTTGAATTCATGTTGGAATTGTACATACATGTCCATGTTTAAGCTATGGTACATGTTTTCATTTTGTTTTCCAACTTTTGAGCTCAATTGAGCAAGAGTTAAAGCTTGATTTTGGACTAAAGTTCATGCATGACATGTTTTGAAATTGTTCATGGAAATGGGTTTGAAAATTGAGTTTAATTGAAACACCCTTGGGCCTTAATTTCTTAAATTGAGCTTCAAATCATGTTGTTATATGAGTTTACAAATGTTTCCCAGAAAATGGGCCCAAGAAAATCGAATTTGGAGCATCAAAACTTGGTTTGGGACTTGGAGGTCGAATCTGGATTTCCCAGATTTTGGCCGTCCGCTCGAGCGGGGGAAGTGCCGCTCGAGCAGGGAAAACAAGCTCCCAGTATTTTTGGCATGTTTTACAGTCCGCTCGAGCGGAGTTTTTCACGCTCGAGCGGAAAAATTGAGCATCCAACATCTTGCACCATTCATCAGTCCGCTCGAGCGGATAAATGTACGCTCGAGCGGGAACCTTTGTTTGCTTGTCCGCTCGAGCGGGGAAACCTGCGCTCGAGCGGAGGCCCTGTTTCACTGAAAATTCTGAAACTGATTTCTGTGCACATCTTTGCATCCTCATCCCATCCTAGACATTCTTAGGCCTAGTTTAAGGCATCTTAATGAGGATTTAGACATAGAACCACACCGAGGAAATTTAGGGATTTAATTATCATCCTTCCTGACTGTGAAACTTAGTGTGTGTTCTATTTGTTAACTATTTAGGGTTGGCCCTCGGGGACGCGCTCTAGCTGCTATTAGCCCAACCTCTGTGAGTAACAATTGTGTAAAGATATGTTCAAAATGGTTATCTTTTGAATACTGAACTGAATTGCTTATTGAATTGATATTGTTTACTGAATGAATGTATGTCCTGTATTCTGAACTGTATTGTGGCATCCTTAGCATTGACTGTTACTGTTACAGAGCTCTGTCGGTCCCCTTGTGGAACCATACTGTTTACTGATCGATGGCCATCATTACTGTTGGGTCTGTTAAGACCTGGTCCTTTTGGACCTACTGTTTATAGGCTAATGGGTGTACCACATATGACTGATTGACTGAAATACTGAAAGACTGAAATACTGTTTAATGAACTGATTTCATTACTGTAAGGACATTTATTCATAACCCCTTTACGCATTATGTTATTCACTGGGTTTTAGCTCACTGTTTATATATATATGTAGGTTCTCAGCAGCCAGACCGGAGCTAGGAGCGTGGGTTGGTCCCCAGTTTTGTCAAGCCAGCCTAAGTGCCTCACTGCGAGGTTCCGAGTTGCCATGCTATGGCTTGGGGTGTTTTTGTGTCCCCATCGGTCTCCTTACTGTTTTGTACTACTGTATAGACTGTCTACTGTTCTACTGTACTGTTGTCGAGGGGTTAGGTTCCCGTACTGACTGATTGTATATGATTGTGTAGACTGTATATAGACTGTACTGTATGAATGCATGAAAAATGTTTTCGACATACATATTTTCACAGCTCAATGGACACTAGTTACTTACTGTATTGGCTTCCGCCAGGCCCTGTACTCTGTTTAACTGTATTGCTGTTCAGTAGGCCTTCGGTAATCTCGGATTACTGGCCAGTTACGGTGCTAAACCCATAGGGCCGAGTTTGGGTCGTGACATTAGGCATCGGAGGGGTTTCCGGCACACACCCGCCGGTTAGCTCACGTTTGTATTTTCATGTGATAAGATGATGATGTTTGAAGGAATGCAAACTTGATCAATAGGATTATACGATAAGGATTATTTTGTACTTGTACACTAAAAATAGTAAAAAAAACATACACAAGTGAGATGTTAAAGTATAAAAACTTACATATTTACCGACATCCTGTGAATAGGTACAAAATAAAGTTAGGAAATATGCATGATCTTATATATAAAATCCTAATGCAATACATACACAAAATGCGACTAGAGATTCGACTACTAAAACATGACATGTGAATCATCTCAAAAGCATAAGGTAATGCACGTAATCACATAATAATTGATTAAACCCACAAATACAAATGAGCTGAATCTAAATGCATGAAATATGGATGCAGAGCATGGATATGATAAAAAAGAAAATATGATGATATTTACAGAATATGGAAAGTGAGTAAATAAAAATGATAGAAAAAAATGGGGTTGGAAGACATACATAGAAAGGGATAAAAAGAAAGGGGGGCTGGGAATTATTACAACATTGAATATTTACAACACCGAATAAAAGATGTGAGGTGTGAATTATTACAACAAATGACTGTCTGACTTAAACATAAGCTGATTCTAACAAATCAAACAACAACAACAACAACAACAACAACAACAACATAATAATAATAATAATAATAATAATAATAATAATAAATATATTATCTACTACCGCAAAAAAAAGATATATTATTATTATAGTAGAATAATATAATATACAACATAATATAATTAATATATTATTTACATTATTATTAAAATTTTAAAAAAACTACATATTTAAAACAGTAAAAAAATGCCAGAAAATAGTGAAATTACATCAAATTAATCAGCTAACCATTTCTACTATGTTGTATTATATATTTAAAGACAAGAAAAATAAAAAAAATGAGAAAAGTGAGAAAACTCACCTTTGGAGGAAAATATTAATTTTTTGATTACCAAACTTTCTTCTTAACACCCTCACAGTTATGGAGTATGCCTTGAGCTCTCAGTAAGAAGTTGCAAGTTTAAGCTTTAATAAAATTTTTGGGTCGTATGTATCAGTTGATAGAAAGGTTTCAGATTTGTTGAAACAAAAATTATTTTTTCAAAATTTTCTCTTCTCAAGATTTTGTAAAACAAATTTTCTCAATTTTTTTTTTATTTTTATTTTTTACCTCATCTTTTCCAAACAACAAAATAAGGTAGTATTTATAAATTTCCAAAACACCCAAAACACATGACTAGCCATGTGGTATTTTCAAAAACACATGGCTTACCATGTGGTATCTCAAAACTATGTGGCTTGCCATGTGGTGTGAGAGCTGATTTTTCCAAAACTGTTAAATATTTTGGAAAAGAAAAAAATCAGAAAAATATTTTTGAATAGGTCTAAAATAATTTGGCCAAAACAGGTGTATGATTGGAATTAAAGCTTAAATCTAATTTTTCTACTGAGAAATTTGTAAAATAGCATATTCTAATTTTCATCATCGGGTGTTTGGAAGAAAGCGCCAAAGTTTCAAGGCTGGTCAAAATGGGTTGTCTACAATATGCTCCTATTTCCATTCAAGTATAGGAAGAGGTTAAAACAAACTAGATGGCATTGACGCTCTCTTTTAACTTGTTGACATACCAAGCACCTTGACATAAATTCTACTATCTCTCTTCATATTAGACTACCAATAACATTCCCTTAAATTTTGATACATCTTTGCACTTTTTGGATTCATTGCATAAGGTGAATTATATGGGCCTACTCTAATATCTCGTTGTTGATCTCAAGTTCATTAGGCACACTTAACTAATTTTTAAACATCAACACACCGTGAGCTTTAATAATAAAGTCCGATAGAGTACCATCTCTCATTTGAGCTCGAGTCTTCTCGAAAACTAAGTCTTGCCCTTGGGCTTCATGAACGTGATTCACCAATAAAGGTCTGACCTTAATTGTAGCTAACAAGGATCTTGACTTCCCAACTTCTAGATCAACTCCGACGGACTTTACTTTACGTAAGAGACCAAATTGAATGCCCTAAATGTGAGTTAATCTCCTTGAAGACTTTTGACTAAGAATATCAGCCACCAAATTAGCTTTTCCTAGATAATAATTAATGGTGCAATCATAATCCTTAATCAATTCAATCTATCTCCTTTAACTCAAATTCAAATCCCTTTGTGTGAATAAATATTTCAAACTTTTATAATTGGTATATATCTCATATTTCTTTCTATATAAATAATGTCTCCACAAGTTTAAAGCAAAAACAACTGTTTCTAGCTCTAAATCATAAGTGGGATAACTGCCTTCATGATTCTTTAATTGTCTTGATGCATAGGCCACCACTTTTCCATGTTGTATCAGCACACAATGGAGTCCTTGATGAGAAGCATTACTGTAGATAACAAATCCTTCACCACTTAAAGAAATAGTAAGTATTAGGCTAGAAATTAATCAATTCTTTAATTCTTGAAAACTCTTTTCACAATCTGTCGTCCACTCAAATTTGGTATTTTTACAAGTCAAACGTGTAAATGGTACCAGAATCAATGAAAACCCCTCTACAAATCTACAATACTAACTTGCCAACCCTAAAAAGCTCTTTAATTTGTTCACATTAGTGAGATGGTCCTAATTCACCACAACCTCTATTTTTTTTTGGATCTACAAAAATGCCTTCATCCTAAATCACATGACTCAAATATACGACACGACCCAACCAAAATTTACACTTGCTTAATTTGGCATACTGTTTCTTTTCTCGTAAGGTCTGCAATACCACTTGCAAGTGTTGTTGATTCTCTTTACTCTTTGAGTAAACAAGTATGTCATCAATAAACACAATCACAAAATGGTCAAGGTATGGTTGGAACACTTTATTCATATGGTCCATAAATGTAGTGAGGGGATTAATTAAATCAAAAGGTATAACAAGAAATTCATAATGCCTATAGTGAGTTGAAAAAGCAATTTTCGGTATGTCTCTTTTCTTAATCTTAAGTTGATGATACCCTTATATGAGATCGATTTTGAAGAACACACATGCTCTCCGAAATTGGTCAAATAAATCATCTTATACGAGGCAAATGATACTTATTGCACACTGTACCCTTATTTAACTGTCGATAGTCAATGTACAATCTCATTGTACCATCAGTTTTCTTTACAAACACCACAGGTGATCCCTAAGGTGAGATACTTGACTTAATTAATGAAGCTTTTATTTAATAATTCTTGATATTGCATCTTGAGCTCCTTAAGTTCTACTAGGGCCATACAGTAAGGTACACTACAAATATGGGCAGTTCCAAGAACTAAGTCACTAGCAAACTCAATTTCTCTATCTGGGGTTAATCTAGGTAGTTCATTAGGAAAAACATTTGTGAAGTCATGCAGTATTGATATATCCTCTAACCATGGACCACTCATTTTGGAATCAACCACATAAGCTAAGTATCCTTGACAACCTTTCTTAAGCATTTGCCTACTGGTAAAAGCATAAATAATATAAGATGGTGATGCACATTGATCTCCATAATATCTAAATTCAGGTTCCCAAAAAATTTAAAATACTACTTCTTTCCTATAACAATTGATCAAAGTATGGTAAGAAGCCAACCAATCCATTCCCAAAATCATATCAAAATCTTACATCTCTAAATATAACAAATCCACTACCATATGTGCCTATAAAACAAGAATATTAAATCTTGGAAAACTATATCACTATAAAACATCATCAGATAATCAAATTGCTAACTACAATATCTTATAAAAAAAATTAATTCTAAAGTAACTAGTCTACAGAATCATAACATAGCGCTTTGGTACCAAAAAAATGTCATAACCCAATCCGGACAAGGCAAATCCCACTGAGAGAGCAAACCTCAAGCATTATAACACATGTACACAATAATCTCCTATACAATCCATATATTTACAACACCAATAATGTATAAAACATTTCAAGCAACCATTATATACTAATTTGATCCATTCAAATACAAAAATATCATCATGTTACTAAGTTTGTTTCTATGTACCATTTTTCCAAATGTACTGATATAAATCAATCTCTACATCAAACTTTATAATAAAAATATTTATAATTAACTTCTTTCATAAATGCAAAAGATAAAACTACTTCTCAGAGTGATCCTATGCAAAATCTCAACTACCAAAAAATAAAAAATAAAAAAAAGCCAAAATAAATATTAAAAAAAAGAAAACTTATAAATTACAAGGGCAAAGTATAATTTATCCTAAATGGAACAACCAGATAAAAATTCCAACAAAATTTAATAAGTAAAAAAACCAGCTGTACAAGCATATATACTTTTTTTATTAATAAAATAAGTAATAAAAATATATTAAATGCAACAAATACCCAGTGCAGTTAACAAATCACTCTATCACCGAAGCAAGTCTGTCTATGTCCTCTCGTCGTTCTTTGCATTCTCTCTCTCTCTCTCTCTCTCTGTAAATCTGCCAGATCTTTCAAACGGCATATATTGCACAAGCATACATCGCTTTCGCTTTCGTTTCTTTTGCTCTGCTGATAACATCTTATTCTCTCAAGCATTTCGTCAACCATTCAATTCCCTTGAGATCTACGCTCTCTCTCTTTCTCTCTCTCTATATATATATAGCTCTGTTTCTGTTTGTGACTCTGTGTGTGTGTGGAAGATGAGAAGAAGGGAGTGATGAGTTGGCGTTTGATGGGTATATATATGATGGATTGGGAAATAAGGGTTTTGTTGTGATTTTTTTGTCTGTTGAATAAGAAGGAAAGGAAATTGTTTTCTTGGAGCTGTTAATGGCGACTTCTGAGGATTCTGATACGCGCGGAGGTATGTCCTCTGACAACGTAAAGGGTTTGGTTTTGGCCTTGTCTTCGAGTTTCTTCATTGGGGCTAGTTTTATTGTCAAGAAGAAGGGTTTGAAGAAAGCTGGTGCTTCTGGAACTAGAGCCGGTATTTTGCTATTTCTTCTGTTTAAATACTTGGGTTTTGGAATTTTATTGTGATCTGGGCCTTCAAGGAAATAGAATTCCTGGGAATTTGTATGGATTTTACTATGCTTTCTTTGATTTTCTTTGGTAAGGCAATTGGGTTTGGCTGTTTGAATTCATAGGATGGGAATCATATTTTGTTTTTTTGTTTGTATGGTTTGATGGATTTTTGTTTAATTGTTAATTTTTTTGGACTTACTGTTGTTTTTAGAAATGTATGTTGAATTGAAGGGGCTTTAACTTGTAAACCATAGTTAGAACTTGGTAATTGAGATATTTGCCTTGGAATAGGTGGGGGGCATGGTTTCATTCTATTTACTGGCAGTTAATTTGATTCGACTGAGCTGGTTTCTTAACTCTTTGATGGGTTTTTGTTTACTGTTAATTTGTTAAACGGTAACAGACATTTGTGATGTTTTGGCCAAGTGTTGTGATGTGGTTTCACATAGAGTTTTATGGGGCTTTAATTTAGTAGGCCTTTCAAGTTTAGATTTTAATTTGTTGAACTACGACGGTGCAGCATTTCCAGTGTTGAGGTAGTAGGGGCTTGAGGATATTCCGTATAGCTTCAAATGAAATGTTGTCAGAAGAAAATTCAATTATCTTTCTTTCTCAAGGGGAGCATTTTGGTTTACTTGGGAACTGTTTCTTTGGTCTGCTTTCACTTAAATACCTGGGCAGAATCTTGGGAATTTCTAGAAAAAAATGACATTCAGAGAATTATTTCGGATATGTAATCCTTTATTTCAATTTTATGTAGAAACTTTTTTGTGGTGCAGTTGCTGGGCATTATTGGGGTTGAAGAAGTTAATTAATTCGATCTGCCTTTGATCCATGTCTCATCATGGTTTTTTGTGGGGTTTGAAATATTAGCTGAGAGGTTTTTTCAATGCTCTCTTCATGTTTAAAATGTTGGGAAATATGGTATAGGACCAAGAAGTATGTTATAGGACCAAGAAGTACAAAGTTCTTGCTCTAAATAATGTCACTTCCAATTTTAACCTAATAGTTAATGGCCCATTGGCACATTGGATGCTTAGTCATAGTATCTCTCCAGAAAGGCTGGAAATTGCTCATGTTTTGGAGCTTGCATTTGAGGCTTTGTTGCCCAAGGTTCATTTATCCTAGCTGCCTATGTTAGGTTAATGGGGTATGCCACTGGTGCCTTCAGTTAAATTGAAATGGATGGGTTCTTGAGAGGATCTAGATAGGAGCGCATAAGAAGCTCAAGGAAGGTTAAATTCAAAGAAGCGATGATATTTAGACATTGGCATGATTTCACAGAGAGACTGATAGGAATCATATATAATTATGTTTCTACTATTATTAGAGTTCTATTTTATGATTATTTTATATTTTTTAGGATTTTTAGGTTAGAGGTATTTTAGTAAATTTCATATTTACTTGCATGGGCAGTAGGGGTCACCCATGGGTCATTTTGTGAGTTAATTTATTTAATTGAGTTTTATTTATATTTCTTATTTGGTCTTAAATTAGTTTTGAAAGTTAAAGATATTGTAGTAGTTTTTTTATTTTATTTTTTATTTTATTGTAGTTGGTTTAGGAAGTTTCTAAAGTTTATATAAAGTCATGTGATACTTATAATTCAATAAAGTTAATATTTTAGAGAATTTCAAGAGCTTTTGAAACTTCTTTATGGATTGTGTGAGACAATCAAACCCTAGGTGTGATGCCTAAGAAATTCTAGGAGTTATTTCTAGACCTATCTTCTTCTTCTTTTTTGCTCTTTTTTTTTTTTCAATTTATTATTCTTGGATTACTGTTCACAATCCTTTAAAAGTGCACTTTTCATCCTTAAAACTATATCCAATCATCCCCAAATCAACACTAATCCCTTCCTTCAAAATCGGAACTTCTTTGTTATGGGGTATTACATATTGTAGCACATAGGATCTTCACTTTGTAAGAACATAGTGGTGAAACCTTAAACTTTGATAGCAAACTAATGTAGGATAGCGCTGAATTTTGAAAACAAAGGCTATTTGATAGCCTAAACAGTGAGTAATTTAGGGTTTGAAGAGTTAAATTGAAGGCTAATAGGTATGTGAAGGGATTAGGATTGATTTGGGGTTGTCTGGATAGAGTTTTGAGGTTGAAAAGTGCACTTTTAGAGGGCTGTGAATAGTAATCTGAGAATAGTAAATTGAAAAAAAAAGAAAATTGAAATAGAAAAGAAAAAGATAGAAGAATATAGGTCTAGGAGTCACTCCTAGAATTCCTTAGGTATCACACCTAGGGTTTGAAGACTAGAGCTTTTTAGTTGTTGGGTGTGAGAAAATCTCTAGCTTTGCATCTAATTTTAAAGGCTTGCGTTTTGCTTGATTGTTTAAATAGGTTATGCAAGTATGAAGTCATGCCATGGTTTTGAGTTTTTATTTTGCAATTTAGTGAATTATCAAGCAACTTCAAGGGTCTGTGGAAAGTCAATGTGAACTAATCTATCAGAAGGTAAGTGATGGAGGCAAGTGGAAATAACCTCTTAAGGTGTACAAGGGACGAGGAAGAGATGCTTCTAAGGCACAAGCTTTGATTTGGCATGCATTGGATGATGAGCAACTCATTTGGGACCGTGGATAGTTATGTTTTAGGCTTATGAGTCATGTTCTATTATTATTATTTTATTTTAGCGCTTAGTTGCATGAAGCGGAAGCGGGAGCGGGAGCGGGAGCGGGAGCGGGAACGGGAGCAAGGGCAGGAGCGGGGAAGGGAGTGGGAGTGGGAGCTGGAGCGGGAGTGAGGAAGCGTGAGCCGATAGACGTTTCGTAGGTTGGGAGCGCCTTGGGGAGCGGTAATATATATATATATTTTAATACACATTAAAAGTTTTTTTTTTTTTTTCTTAAAAATATTTTTATTTTAATGCACATTAATTATTTTATTTATTATATTTTTAAATAATGTGTTATTGTTAATTTTTTTTACTTTATTGTACATATATGTGTTTGTGTTTGTTTTATTAATATGTATAATATATATTCATATATATATATATATATTTATATAAAGATTATATATGTTTTATCTTATATTATCTTATATATATATATTACTTATATTATATATATCTTGAGAAGGCTAGAGAGAGAGAGAGAGCAAGTGAGAGAGAGAGAAGGCAACAATGAAGGCAGAGGAGATGATAAGCAAGAACAGAGAGGGAAAAGTAGAGGGGGAGATGATGAAAAATAGAGACAGAGAGACGATCTGCGAGAGAGAGAGAGAAAAAGAGAGAGAGAGAGAGAGATGAACTACGACAGAGAAACGAAAAGTACAGAGAGAGAGAGACGACCTTTGAAGTGATGAGAGAAGAAGAAAAACGAAGCAAAGGAGGACATACCTCGATCTAGGGCTTCAACTTCACCCTCTTGAGCTTCAACATGTTCAGGTTCTTCTTCACCTTCTTTCTCCCCTCTCTCTTTGTTGACCAACATGCTAGGGTTTTTGTTCATAGCCACCAACGATCCCATCTTGGAAAGGATGGCGTTTCTCTCTCTACGGAAACACAATTCTTACACATTTCTTTTTAAGAAACACGGAATCGCGTTTCTTACAAAGATTCGCCACCTGGTTGCACGATTCCTGCAACTAAGGTTTAGGGTATTTTGGTAATTTCATAATTTTTGGACATGGGTTATACGGGTCGTCCATGGGTCGTCTTGTGGGTCAAGTTATTTAATTATGTTTTATTTATGTTTCTTACTTGGTTTTAAATTAGTTTTGGAAGTCTAAAATATTATAGTAGTTTTTTTTTTTTTTGGTTCTAATTGGTTTAGAAAGTTTCTTAATTCTATATAAAGGCATGTAATTCTATTAATTCCATGAACTTGATATTTTAGAGAATTTTAGAACTTTTGAAACTTCTTTATAGATTGTGTGATGCAATCAGACTCTAGGTGTGATGCCTAAGGAATTCTAGGAATGATTCCCAGACTTATCTTCTTCTTCTTTCCGTCTTTTATTTTCTGCACTTTAACAGCCCAAACAGTGTTCACGGGTACTTTCACTGCTTCCTATACTTATCTTCTTCTTCTTCTCCTTCTTTCCCTCTTTTATTTTCTGCACTTTTATAGCCCAAACACTGTTCATGGGTACTTTCACTGCCCCAGAATAGCTCTTACAGAGCTGTCCTGCATCTATAAGTTGGGTCAATCTTGTGGGGTTGATTCTTAGGTAAGTTTGTAGATTCCAAAGAACAACTACATTCTACGGTGTTGGATTGGAGCTCTTTTGCTTTATATGATATGATATTCACTTCCAAAAGAATGACACTTTAAAGGACGTATTATTAGGGCTTTAATATAGTTCTAATTGTGGCACTAAAAAAGAAATTAGTATAACTAAAATTGCATATATAGAATCCTAGGAAGCACGGGTGCGGGTGCGGATATATCGATACGTCAAATTTTAAAAAAAGTAAAATACGGGTACGACTGAGATGCGTCAATATATATATATATTTTAAATTTATATATAAACATTCAACATACAAATCAAAGTTCAATACCATAATTAAAAAGAGAAATTACAAAACTAAAAAATAAATCATTGTTCAACAATACCAAAATAATTTGTGAATTCTTTCACTTCATTCAAGTATATAATTTTCAAATATTCGAATAACAATTTAAAAACATCAATACTATGACGAAAGTAATCAAATTATTATTATTATTATTTTTTTAATCTTTTATTTTATATAATTCTGATTGTCTACCACTACAAGTCTACAACAGTAAGAAGAAAGGGCAAAATTACTCAAATAATAGTGGGTGAAATCTGAAATGGTAGATCAGAATAAAAAGAATGGGAAAAAAAATTTGACTAGAATTTTGAGAAGAGGAGCTAATAAAACTCAAAAAAAATCTAAAACCATATATATATATAGAGAGAGAGAAAGAGTCATCGGAATATGAAAAAAAACCTAAAAAAATAAGAGAGAATAATCAAAGAAAGAGGAAGAAAAATCTAAAAAAACAAAATTTGAAAGAATCAAAAAAGAGGAAAAAAACCAAAAATCTGGGAAAAAAAAATCACCAAGGAAGAAGAAAGAGAAAGAAGAATCGAAGAAGAAGAGGAACTAAGAAAAACTCACCGGAAATCGAGCTTCGCCGTCGACCAGCAGTGTCGTCTTTGATGGAGAGTTCATTTGGCCACTTTGTTCTTCGACTGGAAGTGTTCGTTCAGTGACTTAGGGTTTCAAACAATAGATATAATTTGTTTTATATTTTTTATTATTACAAAACACCCCATATTTATTTAATTTTTCAAAATAGGCAAAAAATAATTGCTTCGGTGCCCTTTAAAAGTTTGAAAATTATGTTTTTAACCTGGCGTACCCAATTGTGTACCAGACGTATACAGACTGTATAAAATGTACCCAACACGATTTTGCCGTACCCACTACGCATGCACCCGTACTCGTACCCGTACCCGTACCCGTACCCGGTACTTGTACGGCAACATCTTTGGAGTATTCGTGCTTCATAAATAGAATGTTACTCTAGTAAAATTAATGGACAAGTGAAGATTGAAAGCCAAGTGGACATAACAATGAATGAACATTTTTGTTACTTAGGTTTGATCATTGATAAGGACAGAGTGGTTAGAGATGATGTGAATCATAAATCAAAGTAGGTTGGTTCAAATGGAGGAGTATATCTAAACATATTTTGTGCTCGACGAATATCTCAACAAAATGGAAAGGAAAATTTTATGGAACTACTATAAGGTCAACGATGTTTAATGGGATAGAATGTTGTCCAATTAAGAAATAACATATATATAAAATAAGTGTAGATGAGATGAGGATGCTTAGATGGATATGTGATAAAATTAGAAAAAATAGAATTAGAAATAAATATATATGTGAAATGGTATGAATAGCACCAATTGAAGATAAGTTGAGAGAAAACAAGCAAAATTGTTTGATTATGTATAATGAAGACATGTAGATGCAATTGTAAGGGAAAGTGATATGATCAACGACGAATCACATGGAGACTGGGGGGACACGTGTGACGTGCCTCCTCTCATTTTTTTGAAAATCACATTTTTACCTCTAATTAGAATTTTTTTCCATTTAACTATTTTTAACTTTCAAATATGTTACTAAACCTTTATATTTCATCTTATTTTTTTTTTGTCTTTCTTTTTAATAAATTCTTTACAATTTGTCACTATAAATGTTTAATTGTTTAATTTTGTTAAAATATTCTTTTATATATTTTTTCTCACTATTTTTTTTTTTTTTGTTTTTTCTCGCTACATCTATCTTTTTTGTGTTTTTGTTTGCATGTGATCACATTTTAAATTGTGATTACCATCATATTCAGAAACTAAACTAGCAAACCAACAAAAAAAAAATACATCATTTAAATGAAACATAACTGTTATCATACAATCTTGACATCACGTTGATCTTTGGGTCATTCTATCACCAAATGAAAATTGAATTTAGTTAGATTGTGATTGATATATCTCTCAAAATTGAATTTAATGGTGCTCTCCATGAATCAAAGTCCTGGCTCCGCCACTGGAGATGATCACCATAAGTGAAGATGTTAGAGGGAGGGGAAGACCTAAACTAACATGGATGTGATTAGTAAAAATAATATGCATTCATTTAATTTAACTGAACATATAGTCCTTGATAGATCAAAATAGTGTAAAAGTAATTCATGTAGCCGACCCCACTGCATTGGGACGTAAGGCTTATGGTTGTTTAGGGAATTGACTTTTTTAGGGACTTTTTTATTTTTTTTTACGAAAAACGTGCAAAAAAGAGAAGAGTTGGCTTTTTGGCTAAAATAGTGAGTTGCCAAAATAGACCTTAGTTTGGTTTGGTTTGGTTTGGTTGTGGCATATTGTAATCTGCATGTATTAATTTAGTTGAAAATTGGGATTAATTAAAAGTTCAATAAATAGATAGATTGTTATTTTCATGTGAATCTTCTTTGCCTTGATGTTGGGTTGAGATCACATATTTAAATTTGATTTTCAAGTTTTTGTATTTTCAAGTATGCATGAATTGGAGTTGGCTTGGTTTGGCAAGTAGTGAACTCAGTGGCAGAGCCAGAAATTTCTTTCAGTGGGGTCAATTAACAAGTAATATAATGTACTAATATTTACTTGCTCACAAATAATATAGATTTACTCCATGCAAAAAATTATAAAGTAAAATCATATAACAAATTCGCCATGAATCAAAATTATAAAAGACATTGTTCAGTCTCATTACTTTTTATGTTAAAACCTGACCCTTCCCTTTATTTTAAACCCCATTATTATTCTTTTTTAAAATGCCAGTGGGGTCACTTGAAGCCAGTCATTTGTATGTACCTCTATCCATGGGTAAATTGGTTGAGGCTTGCATTGCTGTGATGGAGCATCTTTTCTTTTCTTTTTGTTTTTTTTTTACTTTTTAAATTTCTTTGTATGTGATACATGTCATGTGTCCAATTAAGAAATTTTTTGCTGAGAATTATCAAGCATCCAGTGAATGATGGGTAGTGCAGTGGGTTTATGGTCCTTATGAGTTTTGCACTTCATTCCAGGAAGATGTAAACTGAAGTTGTAATATAAATGGTGTCGAATGCAATTTGTAGAAGCATACTCTCTTTCAGTTAAAAGAATTTACCACTGTCAATCTCCTACCTCCCCTAATAATGCGGTCATTTAAAAAATGCATGACCTGGTAGTCTAGTACTGATCATTGGAGATTGATGATTAGTACAAAAGTTATTTTGTGTTCAAATCTGTGTTTCCATTACCAAAAGTCAAAAGTCAGAGTTTATTTAAGTGGAAAATCATAACTTCATCAATGATTTGACACAATCATTGAAGTGTGAGCTTTGCTCAAATTCTGCTGGTCCCCTGAACAGCCACAAAAGAAGAGAGAGAGAGAGAGAGAGAGAGAGAGAGAGCTCCTTTTCCATTCTCAATATACTGTTATGTTCTGTCATTTTTTTTTGGCTATGGTAATGGCCAAAACATAGATTATGTTTAGCATGCCATGATAAGATACATCCTATAACATGTTGCTTATTGTATAATCTTTTTTTTCATTTTTTTAAGTGTCACTTATTGTATAGTCTGCGTTAAATTGTTCAATTTTCCACTATGAAGTTGGATGAACATACCATTATTATATTTGCTAATTATTTTTACAGGTGTTGGAGGCTATTCATATTTGTATGAGCCACTTTGGTGGGCTGGCATGATAACAAGTGAGTTTATTTTGTGCTTTCCTTTCAATTATTAACAAACTAAACTGGTTAATGCTGTATTGCTATTGCATTATGTGATCTCAGTTTCCTAAGTTTTTTTAATTCATAATCTTCCCATTCTTAGTTTCTGCAGTCAAGGATTTTATTTTGCACAGGAGTCCATGACTCTAGAATTCAAACTTCACATTTTCCTTTTTACCCCCTGTTTTACCTTTTATTGTGTGGAAACTTCCTTATCAATTTTTTCATATTATACATCCTACAAATCACAAGGAAAATTCAGAAAAGCACCAATAGTAAAATTAGTAATTAAACAATGAATAAAACAAAACACATTGACTTGGTAAGTAATTGTTTTGTAACAAATTGACCATCATCTGTAGATTTTTCTCTTCAAGATAACGTGGTCTCATGTTTAAATATTCACTGAAAGATTAATGGCGGTTATAGTTAGCGTTAAGGGTATAAATACAATTGTTGCTCGATACATGGGGTGTAAGGTGTTTAATTTTTAATAAATAATGGAGCAAAATCTATCATCAGTGTTGTTGACGGGCACTATGTAAATCCAAAGGTCTGTTTGACATCTTTATGGCAGTCTTTGCCTCCTGTTTTTACAGTAGCTATCTTCTTTCTAGTGCCCCTGCTTCCCTTTTCCCTATGAAAAATTTAGTTCTTCTTTCTAGTTCCTCTTGCCTCCCTTTTCTCTCTGAAAAAAATTTGCGTAGAAGGTTTCTTGCAGACATTTCACTCTCTTCATTTGATCGTTCCAGCTTTATACCATATATTTGTCTCTTTAACATTGTGGAATCGGCACTTGGAGTCTATATATTTTAGTTGGGAAACTGTTGTTGCAATGTTGAGGTTCTAATGTTAATGGTTGCGTTTTGACAGTGATCGTTGGGGAAATTGCTAATTTTGCTGCTTATGCATTTGCACCAGCTATTCTAGTCACTCCCCTTGGTGCACTCAGTATCATCATCAGGCATGAGGAAAAATTTAACATGAAATTTGATCTTTTAACTTTAATATTTTCAGTGCTAACTTTCAAAATTTCCTGCAGTGCTGCACTAGCGCATATTATTTTAGGGGAGAGACTACACATTTTTGGGATTCTTGGTTGTGTTTTGTGCGTTGTTGGTTCAATAACCATAGTGCTACATGCTCCTCAAGAACGTGAAATCGAGTCTGTGAAGGAAGTTTGGGATCTTGCCACTGAACCAGGTATATATTTTTATGTAAACAAAGTAATGGTGAGTCTGCAGTTTTCAGTTCTACTAAATATTATTGATACTGTAGCTTATTTCAAAATATCATTTGAGTATAATTATTTATTGTTTTTCTTGCTGCAGGCTTCCTTGTATATGCAGCTTTGGTCATAGCATCAGCTTTTATAATCATAATCTATTTTATTCCACAGTATGGGCAGACATATATAATTGCCTACATTGGGGTTTGTTCACTTGTAGGCTCACTCACGGTAGGTGATCTGGTGGCTTTTTTTGTATTTGATTTATTTATTCTGGTATTACCATGATTCGTACTGTTCTCACTGTTCTTTTGTGTACTGTTACAGGTTATGAGTGTGAGAGCCCTTGGGATAGCTCTGAAGTTGACATTCTCTGGAATTAATCAGCTATTATATCCTCAGACGTGGGTCTTCGCCATTGTTGTGATTTCTTGTGTACTTACTCAATTGAACTATTTAAACAAGGTAATTTATTCTCGGTGCTGTTTTAGCAATTCAAGTTTGAAACCTTATTATTTTGGACTATTTTCTGGTATTTACTTGAAAGTGGTGGATTTTTTTCCACAACTTGTTCACTCCTTTTTAGTTATTATTTTAATTTACTGTAGTTTCAGTTTTTTTGATGGACATGCTTAAATAAACAATAAAATCCAGATAACTGAATTGATCTTATGACTGAGCTATAGAGTGATAGTCAATAGGATGTCAGAAGTTTTAAGCGAATCAGTAATTGAAGTTTGAGATTCTTGCTTGTTGAATTCCAGCAGCTCGAGGGTACAAAATGTTGGAATGTATCTTCTTTTGTTGACATGCCTCTGTGTGCTTTAAAGGGTAATCAATTACAAATAAGAGTTGCGAGGGAGAGAACCCCAATTACACTCTTCATTTTCTTTGTTGTTCCTCTCTCTCTCTCTCTCTCTCTCTCTCTTCTTATTTTTTTGTCTTTCTTTTTGTCCTTATATGAAATTCAACTTGGTATCAGAGCAATGTAGGGATTCTGAATTCTACTGTGCAAAGAACATAGATTACTTGCTGGTGCAAAACGAAGAAAAAATATCAAACATGATCAGCTCGCTTTGGTGATTACCCATATTTTTGCTAAATTATTTTGAGATTGGTTGCCCATATCTTCTTAACCTTTTATTTTGGAATAATAAGGATAATTTTTGGAAAATGCATATCGATGCATTTTTGGGCTGCATCTTTGCATGGAATGGATTGAGAGGTTGCCCACTAGAAGATCTAAGAGCTGCCTGACACTCTCCCAGAAGATTTGAACATATCCTTGTTGAAAAAGTGTATTTATGTCCAGAGTCCTTTGATCGGAAATGGTTATGTTTTTTTTTTTTTTTTTTTTTTTTTTGTCTCTTGATTTTCTTGTATCATGGGGCTCTGGCTGTCTATATTGCTGCAGTGGTTGTTATCTTTGTCCTAGATTTGTTGTGTTTGGAGTTACTTGAGGTGCAATTGAGGGTGTCTCAAGATGTCAGAGGCAAGCGAGGTCACCCACACCAAAAAAGACAAAACCCCAACCCTATACTTCAAATCCCCATTGTGAAATTAGATAGACATTAAATACCTAATTTGGTCAGTATGCGATGCTCTTTATTAAGAGAAAAGGGATATTGGGTCATCTAAATGGGAAAATTAAAGCACAATCAGGGGATGACCCTTTATTTGATTGATGGGATGCAAATAAATTCCACAGTTATATCTTGGTTGTTCCACTCACTGCAACTAGAAATTAGTTGTGATTATATATTTATAAAAACATTAAAGGAGATTTGGGATGCAGCAGCTCAGACCTACTAAAAAAGGGGAAACATAGAACAAATTTATGCTTCATAACTTACTTTCACACAACTCTAGCTAGAGCTAGATCGCTATCAGAATTTTCAAGTTGCAAGTCCAATAGATGCTTTGATGTTTTATCAGATCATTGAGCAGGAGTGTCTTTGAATTTGACTGGTTTTAATTTTGAGTATGATCAAGTTCACATTTATATTTTAGGTAAGGAGTCATCCTTCGTTTACAATGTGTATGCTAATGTTTAGAGTGAAGAAAGTAGGAGAGGTGTGATGGTGCATCCTGTCATATAAGGATCTGCACTGTTTACAACTTTTCAAGTAGATAATAAAGGGGTTAGAAAGCCCATGATGTGTTGGTCAGACTCTAGACTCTAGATTCATCTTCTGATGACAAAGACACTATTTTGTGATTTTTGTAACAAGCCACAACATACTAGAGAGAATTGTTGGAGATTCACAGGCCCTGGTCCATCTAAGGGTAGAGGAGGTCGCACAAATGGAAATTCTTGTCCTCATTCTCTTCATACTACTGGGTTTAGCCTACTAGTAGTGACACTGTTACTCCTGGTTCATCAGTTTCACAGGTGGAGGCTCTCACTAAGGATGAGATTGAGACTTCCAGACATCTTATGACTTTACTGGGTACCGCTTCTACCTCTTATGCTCACTCAAATAACTTGCCTGATTCCTTTGTTTTTTCTAGTAATACTTTTCAACCCCCTTGGATCATTGATTATGGAGTTTCAAATCATATGACTGGTTGTTTCACTTTCTTATCTTTTTATCACACTTGTTTAGGCATAAACAAACTTAAGAGTCTCAATGGTTCTTTGTCACCTGTCTCAGGGAAAGGTTTAATTTATGGTACTCCATCCATGTCCCTTTACCTGGTTTCACACACACTGGAATTTTCTTCCAATTCGCTCTCTATTAGTTGTAACACTAGATTTGGATTGTGGTGCAACTTTTTTTGCTCTCATTGTTTCTTACAATACCCAACCACGAGGAAGATGACAGTAAGCGGTAGTGTGAGAGATGAACTTTACTTTAGGAATTCACCCTGATAGAGGCTGGGATGACTTCTACAAGCACATCATTGTGGGGATACAAATTTTTCTGAGTACTTGACTGTTTTTAAATGTTTGGGACATCTATCATTTCATTTATGCCGTGATAGATGTTCCAAACATCTACATAGTCAAGTCCTTTGAAAAACTTGTATCGCCACAATGACGTGCTTTTAGGAGTCATCCCAGCCTCTCTAAGGGTGAATTCCTAAAGTAAAAATCATCTCTCGCACTACCATTGTATATGTTGATGATATTGTCATAATTTGAGATGATCAAGAAGAAAGTGGTTATCAAAGTATTGTTCACGATCTAGTTCAACATGATTGGACTAAGCATATTGAGATTCATAGGTATTTCATCAAAGAGAAGTTAAATGTCGAGCTTACTTGTACTCCTTATGTGTGACCAAAGCAAAGATCAACCGGATGGCATCTTGACAAAGGGAGCATCAAGTAAAGTGTTTCATAATATTCTAACCAAGCGGAGTACGTGTGAGTGTGATATCTTTGTACCAGCTTTGAGGGGGAGTGTTGGAATGTATCTTTTATTTATTTATTTATGTGTGTGCTTTAATGGGTATTTTTGTAATATTGTTGGAATCAAGTATAACTAAAGTTACACGGGAGAGAATCCTAGTTATTTTCTTACTTTTTTTCTACAGTGCTTCTCTCTCATCTCTTTGTTATCTTTTTCCTGTTTCTTTTGTCCTTATACAAAACTCAATTGAAAAATATGGTGGATTTAAGTTTTCATTTGGTATATACATTGTTTTTTCATCATCAACATCATGCCCTTGTGAAGTCCCAAATATTATTGTTCTGGCCATGTCTTCTATGTAAATCTGTTTGGCTGTCGAACATTTTCATATTTCTTTTTGGTTGCCCGCTGGTGCGAGTGATTCCCCATAAAGAATCAAAATATAATAATTTTTTTTTTGGTGTGGTGGTTGTCATTAGTCATTAATTGCCTACTACTACTAGTATTACTTCTCCTTTATTGTTTACTGTTTCTACTGGAAATTATGCTTTTTTATGTCTCAATTGCAGGCTCTTGATACTTTCAACACAGCTGTCGTGTCACCTATCTACTATGTGATGTTTACAACTCTAACTATTGTGGCAAGTGTTATAATGTTTAAGGTATTATTTCTCTGCCAACCTACAGTGTAGTGATTCTTCCTTGGCTAGTTATGATATAAAGTTAATTTGAATATATGCCTGTATTTACTGTTGATTGGTCGAGTGCTTAGTTGCACGAAGCGGGAGCGGGAGCGGGGGCGGGGGCGGGGGCGGGAGAACGTGGCCACTTAGAGGAGTCGTAAATTAGGAGCGCTTATATATTATTTTTATTAATTATATTTTATTTATTATAATAAATAATGAATAATAAATTATGTTCAAATAAATAAAAAATAAAAATTAGATCTTTTATTTTATAAAATTTTTAACCTTTTTTTTTTATTATATATGATTTAAATAGATTTCTTTTAAATAATTAGATGATTTATTTTATTTATTATATGTTAAAAAGTTAGGAATAATAAATTTTAATAAATAATTTTTTATTTTAGACAGAAGAATTATATTATCTATGACAAATTATATTATATATGATAAATATTATATATATTAAATATAATATAATATATTATATTATATATATAATAAATTATATTTATATTATATAATATAAAACGGAGAGGGAGAGGGAGGGAGAACAGAGATCGAGATCGAGAGAGAGAGAGAGAGAGGGAGAACAGAGACGAGAGAGGGAGACGAACAGAGAGACGAAGCAAACAGAGACGAGAGAGGGAGACGAAGAGAGAGACGAAGCAAACAGAGGCGAAGAGAGACGAAGAGGAGATCGAGACTGAGAGAAGAGAGAGCGACAAAGACAGTCGAGATCGACCGTGAGAGAAGCTCTCAGCCCTAATTGCGATTCTTTTGCATTAGAAGCGCGATTCTCTCGTATTAGAAGCGCGATTCTTGTGCGATTCTTCCTTGGAAGCGCAAAATCACGCTTCTTCCTCAGAAGCGTGAGTCCCTTCCACGATTCCTGCTACTAAGGTCGAGTGCATGTTTCTTTTGCTTTGAATGTCATAATTTTTGTGCTATTCTTCTGATAGCAAGAAAGTGATATGAAGTTGCCAAATGAAGACCTGTTTAGGAAACGACAATGATGCAACTGCTTGCTCTATCTCATCACTAAAAAGAATGCAATTGTTGATATGTGACTCTGAAGCATTATGATGCAAAGAGAAACATGCTTCATTTATGTAAAATGGGGCTTTAACTTCATTTGTAGATTTTGGGTGGTGATTTTGACTTCTTATTGTTCCTTTAGCACCTTTTAACTTTGATAGGTACACTTCCTACTGTTGTTGACTAGTAATGATGGGTTTTGATTTCATGTGATGAAAGTATGTAAGAAATCTATGCTCTTGTTCTCAATTGATGCCACCTTGGCATGTCCCCAACATCATTTTGGCTATAAGCTCTTTTTGTGGAAATTTTTGTGAATTGAGTTTCTTTTTGTATAGCATGAATGTGTGCTTAATAACTATATGATAATCTTACCTGTGGTTTTTTAGTTCAACATCACTCAATGATATAGAAAGCTTATTTGAAGTTACAAAACTGCAATAAGTTTTTCCAAACGGCAATATATATATATATATATAAAGGCATTAGGGTATGTCATTTTCATCTAGAGGCTCATATGCATTTTCGGGATACATACAATTTGAAGTTCGATGTGGGAAATCCTTCTTAATGCTTTATTTGTGTTCAAGTTTGATGTGGATTCGCCTTCTTAATGCTCTCTATTTCTTGGCTCAGGACTGGGCTCATCAAAATCCAACACAAATTACTACCGAGTTGTGTGGGTTTGTGACAATTCTTTCTGGAACCTTTCTTCTTCACAAAACGAAAGACATGAACGACTGTATTTTCCCTTTGCCTTTCTTGTCTAATTTCTCTATTATATTCAAAAGTTCATTGTAGATCGAAGATTAACAATCCCATTGTTCTTTCTTTCCAGCTTCTGGACCATCCGTGTCTTTGCGCCTTCATAAACATTCAGAAGAGGATGGAGTTGAACCTGAAGGTATCCCTCTTCGGCGCCAAGACTCATCACGATCACCATGAGAATCTATTCTTTGATTCCTCGACGATTTTCCATTACCCACAAACTTGCATACTCATTGGGGGAATGGACATTACAGCAGTCAACCTGTATGTTGAACGATTGGGCCAGTATCAGCCATATTCTCTTAGTTACAATTAAATGGGATGGTGGGAATTATTTTTTCTCAGATTGAATTGAAATGAATAAAATGATTGTTTTCAGCTCCTCCTTCCCTTTCCTCCTCTCCATACAGGGCATCCTCTGTACTTGTAATTTTGAGCACATTGTTTTATATTGTAGTGTATCCTAGCTTCGAAATTTTCCCCAAGGTACAGGAGATACGAGCCCTTCTCGTTCGTGAAGTTGAGAACAAGCTAAAATTGTGAGGGAAATATGATAACCATTGCTTACTATACATTTTTTCTTCTTTTTTTTTTTTTTTTTTTTTTTGTGGAGAATCCTTAGGAACAATTGCATATTCTTTTGTGAGGTTTTTGTTTGCTTTTTTATTTTTTATTTTAATGTTTGAAATTTTAGCTTCATCCAGCTATTATTGTTGGTTCTGCTTTCTGATTAAATGCAACCATTTAATGGAGCTAATCAAATGATCCAATGATGTTTGTGATTCTTTCATTGTATTTCCTAAAATTCTTTCCATTCCCCCTCCAAATCTTCATTTTATTTGTTTATTTATTTTGATTTGCATATTTACATTCAATTTTGGTACAATGGGGATTTCATAATCTAAAATAATTTAATTTAAACAAATATTTGTATCCACAATTTTGACAGCACTCTGTTTTCTGATTCTTCTACCAATCTCTTGGTTCTTGCTTACAATTCCTTGTTCCATTAATGGGGTTGTTTAGTGCAACTTATGTGAACTGTTTGCTGGTTTGTTTTAAGAGATTGTTAGGTGTGATTTCTGCTTATAATTATTAGACAAATTTTTTTTTTTTTGGAATAAGTTGAAAAAAGTTGATTATTTAAAAGCTGTGCGAGAGATGTCGTATTTTTTATAAAATATTTTTAAAAAGTTCAATTCTTTATAATGGTGAATTATATTTCAATTTTACCGTTTATATTTAGTATGAATAACAATTTTATAAATAATTTTAATTTACTTAAAATTATATCTTTTAATTATACAAATTATAAAAATTATAATAAACAAAATCATAAACAACTATTGGATCGAAAGAAATATGGTATAAAATTCGTCATTTTTTGTTGGTTGAAACTACGAATTTTTTTATGGTAAACACTCCAAAAAGGCGAAGTTCTACTAAAAATTCATCAATAAAGTTATGATTATATATTTATCAATGCGTGAGATAATTAATGAATCTTATATTTATATTTATATTTATTAGAAAATATTTTATTTCAAGAATTGAGAATCTTTTATTATAAAATTTTAAATAAATTAAATTTGTTTATGAAATTATAAGTTCATATTTTAAGGAGAAGGATAAAATTGGAATAAAATATACTATTATGAAGAGGTGAACTTTTTTGAAACAATTTACTAAAAAAAATAAGATCTAATTGTTCGCATTGAAATTTGATAGGATTTGATGCTAAATCTTCAAAGCAAAATAAATTTATCGGTAATTTTTCTTAATAAAAATTTAGTTAATTTAAAAAAAATCACTGAAGATTAAAATTAGCGAAAATATTTGTCAAAAAAACTTTAAAAAATGACGGATCTAAAAATATTTGTCAAAAAAACTTTAGATATTATTTTTAATTTAAACAAACTTTTAGTTGAGCCGGATCTAAAAATTAAATAGATTTGACATAATTTTTACAAATTTTTTTTATTTTATTAAAGACAAGATTAAATTAAATTAATTTTTTTTTTTTTTTTTAAAAACACTCAAAAAAAGGCATAGCTGACAAAAAAGAATACTTTCTCGTTGCCCTTTTTGGCTGACTTTGGCAAGAGCTTTCTCAGTTACTTCTTTTTATAATAATAATAAAAACACTAGTTAAATGTACAAGTTCTTTTAACTATATATATATAATTTTTGAATAATGTTTGAGGGCCCAAAATCAGGGGCTCGAATCCGGCTCGAAGTTCAAAATGACGTCGTTTTGGGCTTCGAATTTTTTTTTTTTTTTTTCTTTTCTTCCTTCTCTTTCTTTCTCTTCGTCTTCTTCGTTGAACAAAGAGAAGAGCAGAGGCGAGAGAGAGAAGAGCAGCTCGTCGCAGCTCGTCGCTCGTCCGATCTCGCAGCTCGTCGGCCGATCTCGCAGCTCGTCGCTCGTCCACCTCCACCCGCCGCCGCCTCCACCTCCACCTCCGCCTCCGCCTCCGCCTCCGCCTCCGCCTCCAACCCTATTTTTAGGGCCCCTCCAGTTCTGCTTCTCCTCCTCTCCTTCTCCTTCTTCCTCCTCTCCTTCTTCTTTCTCCTTCCTTCTGAAATTCGAGCCGTTTGGCTCGAAACCCTTTCGGACCCTGTACCAATACTCATATTTTTTCCATCTAAAAAGTTAAAAAAAGAAAGAAAAAGTATTTAAAAAGTATTTGTTAATCCGTACCTGAATGGTCAGAGAACAGAAGAGTGGATGCCAAAAAAAAAAGGGTTTACCAAAAACGAAAAAAAGGGAATGGTTAGAGAAGTTAACTAAAATTATTTCTTTTTAGAAAAGGAAAAAAATAGTACGAAAAGTTAACGAAAAACTTGACAACCCACCATATAAGGCACTTGTTTCGTAATATTTTATTCATTTATTATTTAGAGGTACACTTAAAATTACACTGTGTTTAGTTGGAGAATTTATGAAAAAATTTAGAATGAAAAAAAGAAAAGGTAGATATAATATAAATAAAATATATTTACATTTCACATAATTTCATATACCTTTTTTCTTTTCCTTTCTAAATCTCTTCTTAAATCTCTCAACCAAATACAGTATCAAGAAATAATTATTTATGATTTTTTTTTTTTAAAATCAATCAAGATTAAAAAAAAATAAGAAAGTATATCAGTTTGTCTATCTTTTTTAAACTAAGCATATTTTGTATATATTTTTGTCATTTTTTTAAAAACTTTTTTTATTTTTTTTTAAATTTTTATATTTGATGAAATTTGAGAATTAAATTTGAGAGTGAAGTGGGCGTTAGAATATTCAAATCTATAAAATAGACGTAATTGAGAATAATTGGCGTTACGTGTGCGTTGGGGTATAGTGGTGCACTAGTCCCTTTCTTGGAAAGCTCATTATTATTATGCTCGGTTTATTTTTAAAGGCAACATAGGGAGATTCGTAATGAAAATATTAATAATGAAAAGATTGTTAATAAGAGAATTGATAGTGAGAGAATTCAGTAAAATTATATTCGTTTTGATGATAGTTGTTGGTGTAAGAATTGTTAAAATATTTTTATATAAAAAAAATACAAAAATATAAATATTTATGTTCAAAAAAAAAATGTTCAACATGTAAAAAATAAAAAAATTATAGTCATATAATTAAACAAATAAAATTATGATTTTTACTTAATAAAAAATACAAAAAATTAAATATTAATGTATAAAAAAAATAGCCAACATGTAAAAAATAAAAAAAGTAAAAAAAAATTAATCGGTCGAACTATTTTTCTAATATCAAGTCCCAAGTCTCTATCCAAATACCCTCCCCAAGGCTTATCCTAATGTCAAGGAATTAGAAGTTCCCTCCATATCTCTTAAAACAAACATAACATATAGTGGGTCCACTAGTCCAATAATTTATGAAAGAGTCTTATGATGAGGAAGAAATAAACCACACAATAAAGTTTCATAATAAAAAAAGCCAGGTGATTGCTCACTGTTGTATGTTTGATGAGGTCTACCTCGGGTCTCATTTTAATAATTTATTTTTTTTAAATATATCGATTAGAATATGTTTACAAAAAATTAAATTTGATCGGATATCGATAATATTTTCATCAATTTAATAAGGTAAGAGGGATAACTGCTCACTACTGTGCACTCGATAAGGCCCATTTCGAGTCTAATTTTAATAATCCGAACAATTTATTTTTAGAGAATTTACTTATAAGTCTCAAACACAAAATTCAAAATCCATCTAGTCTCAAAACAAAACACTTGTATCAATTAGTCTTATATATTTTTAATTGTTATATAAAAAAAAAATTTATTGTTTAAATGTATTTTTAAAGACACTACTACATCCCACCACCGCCAGACTTCCGTCAGACGGTTATCGGAGATTTGTCAGAATGTTCAACATCACTAGGAAGTCGCCGGAATATCATCAAAAATTCACTAGAGTATCGCTAGAACATTCTGAATGTCATTGAAAGTCATCAGAATGTCTAAAATGTTCGCTGGACGTCAAGAATATCGCTGGAGACTCACCAGAATATTTAAAAATATTGCTAAAAAAAGAAGAATAAACTGAGAAATTAAAATGAAAAAACATAACAAAATATGCTAAATATGGATAAACCGAAAGAAGAAAAAAAAACTAAGAACAACAAATTATAACAATAGAAAAAAACATATTGTTATTTTCAATTTTTGTAGGGTTTAAATAAATAATTTTCAATATTGATCAAATTGAAAAGCAAGTTTTGAAACTGTAACATTTTACAGTTTCAAAGTATGATTCTATTAAGTATTTATCCTTATTAAATGCTTGTATTCCAACAACTATTTTTTAGTTTAGATCTAACCGAATTTAAAGTAAATCTACTTAAATCTGATGTAGATCTAAGCAGATCTATATCAGATTTGAGTGGATCTACTCATATTCTTTGTCAGAAATCCATTTCTTTTGCCGTTGTTGAGCATAAAGCAAAGAGTTGGTATTCAGTGATTGCTTGTGAACCCCAATCAATACTGGTCGTCGATGATTGTAGATTAGAAAGAGACAAAAAAAAGAAAAAAGAAAAAGAAATGCCGGTTGTAGTCGTGGTTATGGTCGTCGTTGTCACTGATATCAAAAAGAAAAAAAAGGAAATAAAGAGAAGAAACAAGGTGTAGAAAAAAATAAGATAAATGAATATAAGACTTTTGAGTTTATCTAAAAAAATTTGGAATTAAAATAAAACACTCGTACTTTTCAAAAATAACTTGCGAAAAACTTGCTATTTATTTTTTAAGATAAATCGAATAAAATATACTTATAAAAAATTAAATTAATTAAATAAATATAATTTACTTAATATATTTTAAAAAATAAATAATTTAAATTATCAAAAATAAAAATAGAAAAAACAAAAAATAAAAAGAAAAATACTTTAGACCTCTAAATTGTGAGCTCTAGAAGAGCTCTAATCTGTGAGTTCCAATATGTGATTTGATGTTTTGGTCTTTATTTTATTTTTTATTTTTTCTTTTTAGGTTGCCACGTCACTAGTGCTCTTATTAGAGCTCTATTATTAGAGTTCTTAATCACCACTGAAACAAAAAAATCATCCAAATGAGTCTGCCAGACGAAATTATCAGTCTTTATTTTATTGGAAACACTGAAAAATTTGTAGAAATGACAAAACCAGGGTTTCGCAATAATTTGGCCGTTCAATCCGGCGGTAGATCACATGTCATGTCATGTCTTGTCACTATATATATTTTCTTTTCTTTGTGTCTCGAACGTTCTGGTAGGTCCACTCTCTGCTACATTTGAAAAATTTAGAGGTAAAATACAAATTATTTTTTATAGTTTAAAAAATTATAAATATTTTTCAGTTAAAATTTTTATTTAATAAAATTAATTTAAAATAAAATTTATAATTATTCTTCTATATAATAATAAAATTATCTAAATTATTAATTAAAATATATTTTTAATATTATTAAAAATTATTAATTGACTTCATGATTTATTAATAAAAGAGGCGATTTGTTATGAAATTAGAATTTTCAATAGTGAAATGTAATTTTTAAAATCACAAGAAGCGATTTGTATTTTAATTAAACTTCAGGAAGTGTATTTATAATTTATCCAAAAATTTATACGCTTTCCGTTTTAAAATAATAATTTTTTTTTTCAGAAATTTAATTTTTTTAATAAAACAATTATTATATTTTTAAAAATATTAATTTTCCAAAATTATCCATGATAGTATATTTTATAAAAAATATTAATTATCATAATTATATTTTTTGTATTATTAAAAAATTTAAAAAAGGACAAAATATTTAATTCATATTATTTTATTCCTTAATTTTTGAAACTGAGTTAATATTTTAGGACAATAAAAAATAGAATAAGAGACTAATATTTTGGAATGGAGGGAGTAATTATATCTTTTATTTCAATTATTTTAATATTTAATTATTTTAATATTTAAGGTTAGAATCTTTATATCTTTTTTATTCAATTTATTTATTTATTTCTTAATATTTTATTTTTCCTTTTAATTGTAGGAGTTATCTTAAATTATATTTATTTGCTTATTTTACTTTGTCCTTTTTCACATAGATAAAATACTACACCACTTTAAATTTTGAAAAAAAGAGAGTAAATTTTGCAAGTTTGATATAATTATGTTAAATTTTTTTAAATTTTAATTCACATAAAACTTAAATTACTTTTCACCAATAATTTGTTAATGATATAGATAAAAAAAAAATATCATTTTTTATATTAATATATATTTAAATTGGTTTTGATACCTCTGGACTACAACTATAAAACTTACTAAATCAAAAGAAGTTTTAAGAGTTGTTTGAAATGTTCTAAATAAGTATATTTTTTGACTTTTTATGAAATATGAGTTGAGTATGAATTGTGTTTGAAGTGATGTGATAAAGACGTGATATGACTTCAATAAAATGATATAACTTAAATAAGATAATGACCTTTTAACTTTTTGATATTTTTAAAAGACGACAAACAAAACCTTAGTTACAAGCTTGATGGAATTAAGTCACCGTAAATAGAGAGGCTGTCAATCTTGCCTTGTGTTTCCAAAAAAATTTAGTGGCACCCACTCAACTACATCCATGAAATAATGGAGAAAATAATAACTAGCTGAAGCAGTTGACCTAAAATTTGAAGAAAACAAAAAAAGCAAACAACCAACAACAACAATACCCCTATCATTCCCATCCCATACCACAATGCTCTTATTTACCATGACCTAATCAACCAAAACCATGGCCATTTCAGAAGACTTCAGCTTCCCAACAACCACCGATTCTCCTCCTCTTTTCATCGGGTCACCGCCTTTGTGGCACCGCTCTTCTTCTACTTCCACCCCCACTCGCCACCAACAACAACGACGACAACAACAAAATTCTCATCATAAAGATTGTGAAAGTTTCTCGACAGAAAAACCAATTGGCAATAAGCAGAGCAAGAGTTTTTCGTACGTTGAGCAAGGCGTGAACGCGGGAAAAGAAGATGATGGAGAGGAAAAGATGGACATGTTATGGGAGGACCTGAATGAAGAGATTTCTAGAACTTATGGGTCAAAGTTGGAATATTCAGAAATGTCACCGGCGGGGAAGGTGGCGGAGTTTGGCCGTGTTCAGGTGTTTTCCGGCAAGAAGTCTAGCGTCGTGGTGGTGTACATGAAGGTCTTGAAGAAACTCTTCTCGCTTAATTCTCAACGTTCGATTAAGAAACGAACATGGTGATGAAAGTTGCTTTGAGTTTGTTGTTTATGAATTTTTTGTTTTGAAGTGAGACAGCCAAAATTCTGTATAATTTGCTTAGTTTGTATGCCATTTGGCCCATTAATCTCTGTATCAAAAGGGAATAGGTTCAATTTAAAAAACTAAATTAAAATATATATGTAACAGATAATATAACAATTCATGGTTCCGAAGGGTGTTTATTTATTTAATTAATTTAAAACACTTATTATTGTAGTTCAAGATTATGAAATTGTCACAATTTGTATGAGATTTATGTGTACAAATTTTGTTTGTAAATAAATTTTCTTCAATGAATATTGTAAGTCTTTGCATTTATTTGACATACAATAAATGATGAGAAGACCCAGACTTCATGAAATAATGTGTATATAAAAATGATTGATTTGTATTAAAATATGATGTATTAAAATATGATGAAATAATGTGTATATAAAAATGACCCAGACTTTTTAGTTTCAATCTAAAAAAGTCTGAACTCCAAAAAACTAACTAAATATGTTTTTGCCAAACAATGACTTATTAACTGGATTGATTTACTTATAAGTTTTGAATATATATATATATATATATATTTGCCCATCATTTTAATAATGAGAAAATTTTGAGACTTTTTAAATATACCTTGTGTTTGTGAAATAATTATTTAGTACATGTAATGATATTGGTAAATTCATCAAAGTGATAAATAATTGAGATATTTTGACTTTTCTTTGTAAATTTTAATTTATTTGTATTAAAATATGATGTAATTGAACTTTTTGATAAATAAGTCTGATCCACAGAACTAGATCGTAACTTCCTTATCTTTGAATAGTTTGATGATTAAGGATAGAGAAATTTATTAGAAAATTCTATGTCAAGTACTCGTATCACAATTAGTCCATAATATATTTTTCCATTTCAATAAGTCCTATTATTTTAAACTTTTGATTCGCCAAATCTTAATTCTTATATTTAAGGTATTTAATAGACAATTTTACCATTGCAAATATTTTTTGAACTCTTAATAACTTGATGATGTGAACATTCACATTAAATAAATTTAACAATATGAATGTTCACGTTAACAATGTAAATGTTCACATCATAAAATACTTACATTGTCAATGTGAACATTAATGTGCATTTTACTTTATTATTATTAGGAGTATTTTGATAATTATATCACCTATAAAACTTAATGAAATATAAAAAAATAATTTAAATTAAGTAGAATATAAATAAGAAAAAAAAGAAATTCATGAATAAGTGTCATTTAAGAATAACTGTTCTAAATAAATAAATAAAATAATTGATAACCAATTATAAAGGAAAATTATTGTTTCGGCAACTGAGTGGAAGAATATTCTTTGAAAGAAAAAAAGTGACAAGATGCACGCCAACTAAAAAATGCAATTTATATAATAGAAAAGATATTCCTAACCTAAATTGGAGATATTTCAAATGCATAATGCTAGGGATGTCATTGCAATGAATTTTTTCTCGGGAAAATAAAACGGAGCCCTATGTCCAAAATTTTAATTTGAACTTTAGTGATACGATAAAGTCAAAAAAAAATAAAAATAAAAATAAAAAAATAAAAAAAATAAAAATCAACACAAAAAATCACATCCCAAAATAAATCACACCTATTACTGCTCTTCTAGAACTCACCCATTACCGCTCTCAATCTTTTTCTTTTTTTCTTTCCATTCATCAAATAAAATCTATTACAGTAAGTACCACGATAGATAAAAAGATTAAAAGAAATTGCAGCCCTTTAAGTTCTAATAAATTGTATATTAGACTCAATTTTTAAAGTTTCTCTTGTGCGACATCCTCATTCTTGATATCGGATCTGTAGCACCGACAGAATGACTAGTGATATTACAAATCCAAAAATTAACATCCTGTGAAATACAAGCTCAATACCAGAAAGTTATCTCTCGTTTTTATTATATTAATTAATGGTTAAATTTGTATTATGCATGAGATAAAATAATAAAGTGTTCATAAAATTATATGATTAATACTAGGGATGCAACTCAAGTGGATTGAGAGATTATTTAAACTCAAGTTGTGTTAAAACCTACTCAGACCCGCCCAAATCTGAATTATAACCCAAGATTGTCCGACCAATACCACCCTAGTTAAACCCAAATTATCTTAGTCACACATAAATTTCAATTTTTTTTCTAGCTAAATTATTAATTTGTTAGCATTAGATTCTATTTTATATATATATATATATATTTTAAGAAAATTATTAATAATATGAAGACAAATAATTTATATAATATAAGAGAGATGCCACTATAATAATTTTTACAATTTATGAGTGAATAAAAAAAAATAAGATTATGTGTTGTATTACGTGTATATATATAATATATTCAATATGATTCAACAATATAAATTACTTTAATATCATATAATAGCTAATAATTTATATGCACATGAAATATTTATATATATAATTTAGATTTCGAGTTGCTCGAGCTAGTTAATGTCTTTATGTTCAAATTTAATTCAAACTCTTGAATTTTTATCCAAATCCGTATCGAATTCAAAAATATCTTATTGAAGCCCTAAAAAAATTTGGGCTGAGCTTAGCTGCTCGGATTGAGCACGCCCAAGTTGCACTTCTAATTGATACAAACATTAAAAAACAAACAAACATTTATAAAAAAAAAAAAAAAAAAAAAAAACAGCAGACCAATAAGCAGCAGGATGACCATCAAGAAGGCCAGGGCGTCAGTTTCGCCAAGCTGGTAGGGTCCAATCTCAAAAAGATAAAATAAATAAATAAAAGGAATGTAAGTAGCAGCGGCAGCAAATAGCAAGTCACAATGTAGTAGATCCAATCACATTTCTCAACAGGCAGGCACGCAATCATCGATTGATACAACCAAAATCAAATTGCCAAATTATATATTGTAAAAGCTCTGAACGATAGCTCAAAACTCTCACCGACAACAAAATGACACCTATTTGACACGAGTTAGATAATAGCAGAAGAGAGCCACAGCCAAGCATCATTAGGTATGGGATGTTTGTCTTTTCTCCAACCAATGAAACGAATGAAAAATGTAATTAATACAATGAAGACGACACTAATTCCAATCTTATCTTATCTTTTTTCTGCAGAAAAAAAGGGGCCAGCAAAACTGAGGTTGCTTGATCTAATTTTATGAATTCAAACCCCGATCTACAAATTTGTAATCCAAGCAACCACCACTTCAGCAATTTGTTTGCAGGACAAACCTCCTTCAATCAACTAGTAAGATTGTTGTCGAGTATGATATATAAACAAAAAGTACCTCTTTCCGATGTGCATGTCAACAACACAAGCACATTATTTCGTCACATTGTGATCAATGTTGCTCTCCTCTCCTCTGACCTGTGATGGAACAACTTAGCTATGGATCGCCTCTCACAGTCCTGCAATGTAAGGGAATTAACAAATAGTCTCCTCAACAGCTAGCGTTAGGTTTCAATTCATATGCTGTAAAAGCTTAATTTACAAGATTTCTCACCTTGAACATATTGAGATAGAAAGGTTTTTCAGGATTTATCCTTCTCAACTTGCGGTACGTATATGCAAAACTTAGCTGATCACGAGGAGTAAACCTATCTACCTCATTAAACCAAAGACAAGAGAACAAGTTGGACATTGGTGTGTGAGCCCTCACAATGAAAGAGCCTTCCGGTACATCTGCCAACAACACAGGAACAGATTACATGTCATAGATTAGGAATGGAAACAAATATGCTCAAGCCATAAGTTTCACAATAATGAACTTAGCAACAAAAATCATACTGCTCGGTAGAAGCTTGTTCGGATCTGATCCATCATATCTTTTCAGCCCATCAGCCTGGTAGAATGCAAATTGTTGATCTATGATAGTATGGTTGTACTTGTTAAGCCTTTTATTTTGGGCCACTTCTTCCCATACACAATGCCGGTCATAGTGATTGGAAATGGCATACTCGTAACCTTTTCTCCATAGGAAGTATTCCAATATGAGTAGAGGGTCAAGTTGAAGACGTAGTTTGCTATCCAGCCAAATAGAATACCTGAAAAGATTTTGCATGCAAAAATTCTAAGCATAGACACTATAGCCTGTTTGAAAAAAAATAAAATAAAGGAGGGGCCAGAGGGGGTTGTCTCAGTGCATGAGACTCCCCACTATTGCCAGGTCTGGGGAGGGTCTCATTTATACAACCTAACCCCTGCATAGGGAGAAACTGTTTATGTGATTTGAACTCATGATGCCCAAGTCACTAGAGAGCAACCATATCGCTACTCCATGAATAAGCAACTTGTACTATAACAAGGTTCTTGGTAGATCATGCTAAAGGAATGGGTTACCAAAGACCAAATCTCATACTAAAATGCAAGAGTTTACACATGAATGTCTCTACTCAATGAACTTGACAGTTGTCCACTACAGGTTGCTAACATAAATGACTAAACTGACAAGCATTGTTTATCCAATTTATTTGTCTTATTCCCAGACTTACACCAGCTTTAGTGCATCAATGAACCAGGTCCAGGTATATTAATGGACAATGGTAATGAGAACTGCAATGAGGAAGTAGGTACTAAATTCAACAATGACAATTGCTAAAATTAAGAATTACTAAAAGAACTACCATGTCAGGGTATAACAGATTATTTATTAATGGACAATGGCAAATCTGCTAATATAATTATGTGATGACATCGCTAGGCTTCACTACCGCATTATAAATGCATGTATTCACATACAAACTGCTTCTCCAACAACCTATTTTTGTAACCTTACCCAAATACCCTCACAAGTAGTCCCTCCGCAATTCCTCCAATCTGTAAGCCATTAAGACTGGCATGTTAAAAATTCAAACGCAATACTTCTGAGGGCTTCAAAGAGTACTCTCAATGTGTAAGCCCTCCCCCTTGAATAAATGGTGGTTTTCATCCTACAGATCACTTCTTAAACATTTTGACCACTGAGTCTGATGATACAAAATTGTTCTTGAGAAACAAGCCCTACTGTAAGCCAAGATAAGAATCCCAGCCTTGCAAAGCAAGTTGACTACAAATATCACGACATCCTTCACCTCCCTTATAAAATGATATTACTAATTTGCTAAGTTCACTTTCAACCCTGACACATTCAAAAATAAAAAGATGCACTCCTAATGAAGAATCGAAGAGAAGGTCATATTCGAAAGTTTATGATAATCTTGATGCCCTCTACTTGTTTATACAATTTTAAAAGATTCAATGCCTATAATAGGGGGCAATGCACATACAGACTGCTTAGAACTACCAATATTGCTGTTGGATAGAATGTCATAAATTATTTACAAGCAACTATTCTACAGAGCTAAGAGGCACGGACATGAGACACAAGGACACTTTGAAATTATGTTTGGTGATTTTGCTGAACTCTTGAAGGGAAGAGACTAAAAATAAATCCCTACATTTTGGCCATTCATTTAAATCCTTAAAAACCTCAAATAAGACCCTTCCACGCCTTCGAGCAACACAATTCTGAAAATCCAACAACCTGATAACTTCAATTCTTCAGATATAAAACCCCAAACCTTTCTGTATACCTTTTCAAAACCCCAAACTAAACAGCTCCATGTGGCCTAAACCCACCAGAATGTCAATTTCCTAAGGCTAGCTTACCAACACAAGACAAAATGAGAATAGAGATCAGATTCAAGCTTTAGACATCATTCTCATCTATAGGAACAAGATTTTTGTATTCATTCAGTCTATGGCCCAAACAACAATTGAAAGAAAGAGCAGCCAACATCATCTCCCAAAACATGCAATTCCACTTGTCTTATGCCACTCATTATCAGATTAGTTTTAAAGAGAATCTATGATACACACAATTAATCTCATTGGAAGAACGTCTTATAAGCAACAACTACAGTAACAAAGCTGTGCAACTGATTTCACTACCTCAATTAGTCGTCTACATACCTTGCAGAAGGGAAAAGTCGGTGTTGCAAGAATTTCGGTATTTTTCCCACTCTGCGCATGTCAGTGTAAGGTAGATTCTTCACCACCACAATCTTCCATAAACCAACAAAACCCATTGTATCTGGCATCTGGCCTTCCAAAGTAAGAGTTCGCAAAGTAATTTCATCCACAAACATAACAAAGCAGACATTTTTCCTCGACAAACGAGAGACCTAAAAATTAAGAGGAACTGAAAAGTAAATCTCTATGCAAGTATGAATGTGATTACCGTAAAAAAGCTTAACAGAAACATACAACTTCAGACATCTCTCAAGAAAGATAACAAGATGCCAAATGAAGAAAACGAAAAGGCTATTATTTCACTGAACTATAAATAGATGGAAAAGTAATCTAAACCAGGGGATAGAACAAAAATGAGTACCGTTTTACCCATGGGCGATCTCAATCGATCTGAATTTCCAAAGATGCAAGAAACCACAGCAATGTGGCAACTACTAATGTATTTTGCATCATCTTCTGCCAGGTCAAATCCTGTACTTGGGGATCCTTTAGGACCTTTCACAAAGCCACAATTTATTGTCTGGTCACGTGCAAAAAATGATTCTTCCCGTTGCATTAAACTCTGATGCCCAGCAAATCTGGGTTCCCATTGTTCTAGTCCATCAGAATTCTCTTCTACTTTTGTATACAGCAAGGAAAATCTTGAAAATTTTCGACTTGCTAAAGGTTCTATGAGCTGTGATGTAGAATTCAAAAACTTCATCTCACAAGAACCTGAAATATTTATGTATCACCAATTTCAGGCTTTAAAAAAAGAAATTGAGAAAAAGGGAACAACCAAATTGATCTGTTGAAATACCCCTATAGACCCCTAGACTTGAAATTCACATAACAATAACCCAAAGGTGTACAGGGGGTGTTGCACCCAATATCCACACATATGAAGATGTTTATGCAAATTGTGAGACACTCACTAACTCAACAAATCAAGAATATAATAAAAAGCAATTTTTTTTTTGTGGGGGGGGGGGGGGGGGGGGGGGGGGGGGGGGGGTGTGTGGGGTTGTTGCACCCAAGAATTTATGCATAGTAATCAATATCCACACATATGAAGATGTTTATGCAAATTGTGAGACACTCACTAACTCAACAAATCAAGAATATAATAAAAAGCAAATTATTTTTTTTTGGGGGGGGGGGGGTGGGGTTGTTGCACCCAAGAATTTATGCATAGTAATCAATATCCACACATATGAAGATGTTTATGCAAATTGTGAGACACTCACTAACTCAACAAATCAAGAATATAATAAAAAGCAAATTATTTTTTTTTGGGGGGGGGGGGGGGGGGGGTTGTTGTGTTGCACCCAAGAATATGTGCATAGTAATCAATATCCACACATATGAAGATGTTTATGCAAATTGTGAGACACTCATATAACTCAAGAAATCAAGAATATAATAGAAAGCAAATTACACATGCAAACTATATACACAATGGTAGCCAAATCATGTTTTCTGTGATTATTGAAATATGCAACTCACTGAACTGTGCACATCTTTTCATGTCTGCCCCAGGGGGTGGGGATGAAGAAGTAAAAAATGCTTCAATATATTGATTCTGAAATTAAATGACAATAATATTAAACCATACGAAAAATTTTCAAATAAAAAATTCTTAATAAAAATAGGAGTTAGAGATTAAGTCTATGTTCAAAATAAGGAAACATACTGCACTGTGTTCCACTGATTAAATACCTATAGCCGCAGCTATTAATAAAGTCTAGGAGTACACAATCTACAATTACAATTTCATAAATGAAACAAAGTTGTGTAATAGATGTCCTTTCAGAAAATTAAGTCAATTAGGTACACATGCTGAAATGCTCACTGTTAGAAGGATTCCTAAGGAATAAGTTGTCAAATTGAGATACATATTGTGTATTGTTTTTCTGAATTGCATTCGTATTGTATCATGTATCGTAAGATATTTTAACGTCTTTAAAAGTAGGTAGAAAAATAAATATAGTTATAAGCAAATATTTGTGAAAACAAAACACAAACAATGTATAATCCTTAAAATTGCAAAAGTAAGGTTTCATGAATTAAAGATAGGCGTCAATACTTAATACATATAAAAGGCAGAGTAGGGTTAAAATATCTATAACAAAAGATATCAACATTTCAGTTTTTTTTTTTTCTTTTCGATAATCCAGGGTATCTCTTAACCAGCCCACCAAATTGGGCCCAAGTTACCTTGTATCTAGACAGCTGAGAAGTAATCCCTAGAGGTCTTAAAGTTAACGACCGGGCAAACTTCCACTAGTCCCTTGGGTGACACAAACTCTAGTATGTTATTATATCCTCAAATCAAATTTACCATAAAATTTTTTCTCCTTCTTAGTGATTGTGTAATATATTTTTTATATTATTTTTACTCACCATTTAAGTTTTAGTATAGTTTACAACTTTCAAATTCTTAAATAGCTTGTCTATAATAGAAAATTTAATGCTTTAACCAGTGTAAAAAAGTATAAAACAATAGCACAAGATATTTAATACTACCATACTTGTCAAAAAGATAGACAAAAAAACCCTTCTCATCTCAAAAATATATTTTAAGTTAATGAAATTTTTTAACAATATTAATTTACATCAAATAAGTTCGATCACCTTTTTGCAAAATTACTAAAGAAATTTAAGTATTTATGTATCGTATCTATCGCATCATGTATCATGTATCTTATAATGCATCACATATCATATATGTATCGTAAGATACATTTAACTTAAGATATTATTGATGATGCGTATCAATTTGTCTCTAAAAATATCAAATCGTAATATATGTATTAGTGAATCGTAAGATACTAACAACACTAAAGGATTACAAGTCCAATAATCAAAATTATGTTGCCATGCAACAAGATGGAAACATGTTTCAACGAACCTAGAAAAAAGAGCAATAGCTGCAATGAAACCATAGATCATGTGTCCACAAAGGTTTGGTCCCTTGGACCAAAGGTAGAAATTTGGAACTAAGAGGTGCACCTTCACTAAGACACCCAATAGCGAGCCATTTGCCACCAGATAAGTTAGATGTACTATTCAAAACAAATCAAATGGCCATGTTGGACACTTGACACTTGGATTATAAGGACATGGATATGCGTTTGATCCTTTACATCATATATGCTCTTAGCAATCATATCCTTCAATTCAACTTTATTATATAATTGTATTTAACACTAACATTAAATCTACTTTTGTTGCTAAAATTCTGTAAAATGAGTAAAGCACATATTTGGCACTATATTACCTCTAACCCACAACATAGATTAAAATATTTTAAAACAGATTAATTATTCTTATTATTATTTTTTTTTGCCGAGTTTGAATATCCTTCAATTAGAGGTTTACGCACCCCAACCTAAGATCTAAATCCATGTTTAATGGGTGAGAGAAAGAGACGGGAAGATAAAACCAAAAAACATATAGGATAACTTACCCAAATTTATAAACTAAAACTTGTTAGAACTACTAAATCAAGTACAACATCCTTTATCCATTTACATTATAAAGTTGATGAAAATTCAAAGATTCTTAAACTAACACCCATACATTGTTAAACTTGCAAAAGAACATCCATAATCTAGAGAAGAAAAAGTTGAGGCACAAATGGGAAGACAATAAACTGGCAGCAACATGGCAACAGCAGATATAGGCAGAGAACTTGTAATTATGGTAGCAAAAGTCCAACATGTAACAAAAGCAAGAACTAGTTTATTTAGAGATTTAAACAAATGAGAATAAGTCATTTAACCAGAAAACACAACACACAACCCATACTCAGTTATAAGAGAAGTGAAGGCAGGAATTTATATATATATCGGCAAACATATCTACCATCATTATGAAAGCTGCAAATAATTACCAGAAAATTTGCGGCGCCTTGGCTTCTTTTTGGAACGCCTTTCGGAAGTAGACCTTCTGGCAGATCGATCCTCATGAACAACGACATGTCTGAAATTTGTATTGATTTTATCAGTTTGTTGAGAGATTAAAGTAGACTGTTTGTCTGAAGTACCAATGGAAGCTTCCTGCACCTCATCCACAATATTCTGGTCTTTGGTTCCAGTATCAAGTTTATCAGAAGACTCTCGGTGATCCATATTACGTGATCTTGCTACATCCAAATGGTCCTCATTGTCGAGTCTAAAATCATCATATTCTTCCATTTGAGCATCATGCAGATCAATCCCGTCATCATACTCATCATCAACATCAACTTCGTCATTCTGAATCCCCACTTGTTCATCATTAGGAAGCTGTTTTTTATTGTTGTGTTCCTCTCTTGATTCCCCAACATTCTTCAAAGAGGCCTCATATTCTGCCTCATACATTTTCAGTTCATCACGACCAGCTTCATTGTACAGCCCAACACCTCTAGTATCTGAATCTTTAGCTTCATCAAAAGAAGACATCTTAGCACCATTCTTCACCTTTTTTGAAATACGAACCTTAGCAATGGACTCATCGCGAGCGCCCATCTCAGCATGCTCCAAAGCATCCTCGCTATAATCCTCATCTCTTCTCCTATCATCCTTGTCCCAATACCGAGAATCCCGGCCATGTGCCCCTGAACCATGGCCAAATTTAAGGACTTTAAACCTCTGTGTCCGTGTCACATTTGTGAGAAAATCAGAATCACTCGAGTCATCATCCTGAGCATTATAACCATCTATTTCTGCACCCAGTCAGCAACACATAAACAGTAAATGCTCAGCTTAAATTCAATACTTCCAAAGATCAAGATCATGCAATAATTCTGGCCGACAAATTCAAGCAAGCAGATATGTGCCAGAAACATCTGCAACACTTTATTATAGGGTAATTTAACTCCACAATGCAAGGCTGGCCCTGGGAATAGGCTGGCAAGGCCACTGCTTAAAGACACCAAAATTTTGGTAAAAGATAGGGCCCCAAATGTCCAGCCCGCCAATTTTTATTTTTATTTTTATTTTTTCTTATTAGGCCTTAATCAAATTAAGGGCCCAATCCAAAGTCCAAGGCCTAAAAAAGTAAGTGTGTTTGTAATGTTATCCATTTGAAGAGCAACGGTCATTAGTGCATGAAAAAACACTGGATCCCTAAGGTCAGCCACACTCAGTACCTAAGCTCAATCTCGGATATTCCATCCCCTACCCCTGAGCAAAAAAAAATGTTATCCATTGAAAAGCATACAGTATAAATAACCTAAATTATGTGAGCTTAATTAGTAATTTTGTAGTTAAAAATATGAGAAGAGTAATGTTAAGTGAAACTTTGTTACAGATGAATTTTTATTTGCTATTATATCTTTAAATTTTTTTGATATTTTCTTCTTATTTTAACTTGGATGATTGTATATAATTTTTGTAATTACATGTGTAAGCAAACTTTGTGTCAATACCAGCAAATTTAAAATACAAAAATAAATTGTGGGTATTTATCATTTTATGCATTATATTTTGGTGATTATGTACAGAGGGGCCCATCTTTGGAGCTCACCTAGGGCCCCAAAAGTTTAGAGGCCAGCCCTGCCACAATGCTAGGTGCTTAGCTTAGGAGGCCATTCTTGATTGGGCTTTCCCATACCTGAGGTAGGAATTTTGTTGCCTCATTCACACACTAATTCTAGATGACAAGGAGGATATCAAAGGTTCCTGCCATTAAGTTATTGTGGTAAAAGGAGCTATATTACTAAAGACTGCGCATCATTTACTTGGTTAAAAGAAACTTAATTACTAAAAAATATGACACATTGAACCAAATCAAAAAATAGAGAAAAGTCAAATTCACTATCTAAAACTAACACAAAAGCATTGTAAAATGAAAGAAATGAATCAAAGTTGAAAGAGAAAAATGTAAACTGTTTGTTTAAAATTTACTCATTATACTATATTTAAATACACATGGAAGGTATTTTTTTTCTTAAATAAGTAATTATTTCTCTCTCCTTTTCACTCATTCAATTGGTAGGCAATTCTTTTTACTCTTTTCACTCAGATTTGTCTCTCATTTTTTTCTATTCTCCCCCTTTAGTCTTCCCCTCTTTGGCTTAACTATTTCCCTCTCACTCATTGGTATAATACAACTACAAAAATCTGTGCACATAGTGCAATTTGCAATTCATTACCATTCATGCTCTAGGTGAATTATGTGAAATCTATTTTTATCGTGATATTAATTTTGATTTGCATTTTTGTAGTGTTGCATCATTAAAGTTCAAATCCTTGAACACAAACAATTAGAGCATTCTATTCATTTATTAGCTTATCTTTAATAGTGATTTATTGACTTTAACAATATTTAAGCCGTTTAAATATGTCCTAACCCGATCATTTGAGCTTGTTTAAATTTGTCCTCACCCGACCAATACTGGAATCCTGGCTCCGCCCCTGTCCCTCATGCTTCATTTCTCTCCTACTTAAAACAACTTTAGGTTCAAAAAAATAAATAAATTAAATTTTTTTTAAAAAAAAATGTGTGAGATACTAAGAAATCATGAAAAGAAGGAGAAATGACATCTATAAATTAAAATGTCCAGAGACAAGGAAAAATCAAAATTTTTTTTTCTTCAGATTTTATCTTTCCTAGCCTCACCAAATCCATGAACCCAAGGTAGCTTTAATGAAGCCTAGTCTCTCGCCCAATTAGGTATACCAAACAACATAAAACATGATTATGAGTTCAGTTCCATAGAAACACCATAAGAGAAAACACAAACGCTCACATAAATTTTCACTGATATATGTTCTATGTTCAACATTGAATTTGTCCTCGCATACAACTCAACTAATTCAAGAATCTACATTAGAATAACTTGAGAATCCTCACTTTTGACAAACATTAATGATTCAAAATAGCAGTTTCTTAAATTTTCTCACATTATCTCGGCAACCAAACAGAACGTAAAAATAACGAACTGTAAATCTGAATTCCTTTCAGGTTTCAAAACAAATAGAAACAAAAAAAAAATACACATACACATACACATACACATCGATTAGAAAAGAAAGTTTTACTGACCTGTGTCTCTGGAGAAATACATAAAAGCGAGGACAGAGACGACGAAACCAAGAGAGAGAATCACAATGACGCCGCCGATCGAGAGCTTGCGGCTCTTGAGGCGGCGGTTGCTGCGGTGCGGCTTGTGAGGAGAAGTACGAATCCCGATGGAAACGTGATCGGAGGAGCCGTTGGCGTGGCTTCGGACAGCGACCCTATCGAAGCCTGATTGTCTGTACTGAGCCATTCGCGCATTGCTCAATCAACTCACTACTCTTCCTTCACACACACATACACACATACATAGCTAGTCTAGTAGATATATATAATATATGAGATCGATTCGATTGAAATTTAGGGTTTTGAGTGTGGTGGGGGTAGATCTTCGAATGTTTTTGGATGATTTTGATCAATGAGAATTGACTAGTGATTGATTACTCAGTCGCACGCTCAATTCATTAGTTTTAATTTGTTTTTTATTTTTAATATATATATATATGAATGAGGAGGAAATAGGAATGAGAAATATGAGAGGTGTGTGTTTTGTGTATCGACCGGCGGTGAGGTGTGAAATGCTAGATAGACAGACAGCTAGGAAGCGAGAGAAGGAGACGGGGCAAAGTTTTTGTTTGAAATTCCGACACTACCCCTTCTCTATTCAGCTCGGGGCCAAGGATTTTTTATGTCATTTTGTTCTACTTGTATTATTTGAGTTCATCAAACTAGTAATTTATATTTTTTAATTAAAATAATAAATAAATTAATAAATTTTAACTCCATTAATTAGTACTAAATTTTTATTTTTCTTATTTTTGCAAAAATTAATTCTAAGTTAGCTATTTCTAGAAAATCTTCTAAGTTCCAATAATCTCCTTTATCTTCAAAATGAACTTCTTCAAAATCTTCTATTTTATAATTTTCATGATTTTCCATATCTAATTTATCTAAAGAAGTATTTTCTACGTTATTAGGTATGTATGTTTGGGCTAGCTCTGGAAAAATATTTCTACTAGGGAATAAAAAACTAACGGGAATTGAAATTAAGTCCTAAAATGAAAGGGTGATTTTGCCGGGAATTCCCCATCCAAACTTGAGGTAAGGGGAACCATTCTATGTGCTGATCTTGAGAACCTAGATGGTGAAAACTAATTTGGGCACCATTAATGCAATGTGTATATGTCTGTTTAGTGCCATCGGCTATGCTGACTAAAGCTGGTGTTGCTAAGGCTGTACTCCAGCCTGGTGGAACTACGTGTTGTTCTATGTATGATTTACTGGCTCCTGTATCTATCATGGCGTCTATGCTAAGGGTTTTTTCTATATACTTAATTACACAAGAAATCTCAACTAAATTGGACTTGGGTATAACAGGGTAATTAAATGGTAAATATGTACTATCTGGTTGAGTCTGAGAGTATTGACTAAAGGGTTGAGAATCGACTAAATTGACTAACTCTAAGAGTTCATATGATCTTCAACTAATTTATCTTTCAAGGGGTATTTACTATGAAGTTGTTCTAACTGCTGCTTAAGCTGTTTATTTTCTAATTCTAAACATTCTATGTCAAAACTAGTTTTAGTTTCTATCTCTCTTATTTGAAGTGTAAGTTCTCTTATTTGTACTTCCAATTCTCTATTTGCTAGTCTTAATTCTCTACTCTCTATACTATGATCTTCTCTGTTATTTTCTAATTTTATCTTATGGGTCATATTTAATTTTTCTAAACAAATTATACAATAGGTTATGCTACATAATAAACACTGAGCTCTCTTATTTCTAGCTGGAAACCAATTACAATAGCTGCATCTAGTTGTATCAAATCCTAATCCTATTTGAAAACTATGCTGACATTCTGTATCTGGATTGCATTCCATCATAAAGAAAATATCTTGAGTCTTTCCTATTTCTTGGTTAAGCTGTCCTAAAAGATTATCTACATCTGTATCACTTTCTGAGTCACTATCTGAGCTTATAGCTTCTAATTGATATTTATAATCACTGACTATACTATATACATCTGAATCATCACTATTTATGCTGACTATATCTTCTTCTAAGTCTTTTATAATATTTAATCTTTCTATCTGCTTATAAGAACAAAATTCAGACCATTAACAGGAATTGAGTTAGACCCAGTTCAGCAGTGTCTTTTAGATAACCTTTGGAATAGTCAGAACCACCCAGCTAAACGCCTTTCAGCCTTAAACTCTCTCAGTATATATTTTTCAAAAATCCAAAATAAACCATTGTCAAAAAGTTTTTCTTTCTATGTAGTAGTTAAAGGAACCAAGCCTGGTATTTACCATGACCGGATAACAGAAGTAGACCCCTTAGTAAAATATTTTCCTACGCCTCAGTTTAAAGGATTTTATGATTTTGAGTCAGCCAAGTACCTATGCCCGAAGACAAATAGGAACTAGTTACTTTATTAGCCAGATAGCTAAAGATTACCTGGACACATTGAGCAAGATGAAGTCAACCATCTTTGCTACCAGTGGAGCTCCAGTTAGCCAGATAATTGGAAGCAGTAGTTCAGACAGTAGTAGTAGTTCTAACCCTCAGACAAATTTTCAGAATCCTCTCCAGATGTGCAGACATTGTGAAGGCCTTACCAGAAATTTCAAGAAATTATGGATAAAGGCAAAAGGGTCAGTGAAGAGCTAGACCAGCTCCGAGACGAGGAAAAACAACTGAGAGCAACCGTTCGAACCCTAACCAATCAGCTTAAAAATTTAGCTCCAGAAAGAAAGCCTACTTCCTTACCTAGCCCAGAAATTAAACAACTCACCAGTGAGGAATTTGACAAATTGAGTGCTAGAATGTATTTCTTCAGACATTCTATCATTCGATCTCTTTGTGAGAAAAGCCAAGTAATAGAAGACCTAAAACCCTATATTTACACCTTAGCCGAAGATAGCAGAAATAACGAACTAGTCCTTATTCAGCAATTTCTTCAAGATCTTTCCATAGCAGGTGTTGATTACCCCGGCTTAGCTTATCAGTGGATCTATAATTATGAAGATAAAGAGCAGCCTTGTCTAGATGAAGAAAAATGCAATAGGAGGTCCGAGCATTTTGGAAGATGTCAGTGTAACCTAGACTTCAGTATTTGCCTTTGCCAGATAAAATTAGCTACATTCGAACCATTGGAGATAGAAATCAGAGGCAAGATTCGTTATCTAACAGCCCCCAAAATTGTTAGATTATGGTTTTGTCTCTAAATTAATTTTCACAGATCCAGAACAGACAAATAGCTTTGGACATAAGCTTGCTCATACAGTATAGGCGTAATGGAAGAATTTCATCCATATGTAGAAGCTTTGATAGATAGCAAACTACCAGAATGGAAGGAAATATGGTGCAACCCAGCTAAGCATAAGATGTATCTCAGAGGGAACCTCAAGATATCCAGCACTCCTCAATAGAAGACCCTGGCCATGTAGGAGATTTCCACTCAAAGATCAGCTCAACAATGGAGAAAATTTGCTAGCCACTCTCTATTAGCATATAATGGAAATTCTGGACACCTAGTTTGTGAAGATAGATATCAGAAGATACATTGTAATTTAGCCATCCCAGGATATCCATTCAGCAAGAGACATTTGTCGAAGAAAGTCAGTATCCTAACTATCGGCATGGTGTTTCTCATGAGTCACCAGAAATCGACGGACAGGATCAAGAATGGTACGATGAAACCGCCCATGCCCATGGGAGATGGGGATGACTTTTACGACCAACTTTCAGCAGCAGATCTGGATGACCTCTCAGATAGAATGTATGGATAGAACCAAAAAAAAAAAAAAAAACAGCGAGTCCCACTAGAAGACTCCATCAAAATTTCAAAACAAATCCCACAAGACTCTTTAATCTTTGCAAAACCTTCAATGTCCCGCCAAGAAGCATCACTCCATGGGTCAGCATCGATAATTGGCGCTCCAGCAGAAAAAGACAGAGTTCCATAGAAGATAAAGATTCTCCTCAGATATCAGAAAAATGCACGCCAAGAAAAGACAAAAAAGATTTTTGTAGATATTTTGTGTCTGTAATTATTTGAGTCTGTCAGTAATAAGGATTTTCCTTCACTCACTACTTTAATAAAGTAGATATCCCTTATCTTGCTTTATTAAAGAAAAGCTGTGAAAATCTTTAAACGTGTCTTGTAATAAATTGTAGTGTCTAAATTTTGTCAAAAGAAGGATTGAATGATATGCGATGGGGCCCAAAGCAGTACCCGATCTCATTATCCTACTACCTTATTGATAAAATTTAGTAGGTTCTTTGAGTCAAACATGCATATAATTGCATGTATCTAATTTTGTTTTTATTATGAGTTTGTTTTTCAAAGTCTAATAGTCATAGGTTGTCATAGTCCTATAGGTGTTGAATTTAGAAAATCCATAGACGTAGCATGGATATGGATTTGAAGTTTTTTCTTTTGTTTTTATCCCTTTCTAAGTTGTATAAATTGGCATGTTTGCCACGGATTGAGCAGAATGAAAAACACCACTTCACTCTGCGTTGTAAAATTTTCAACCCCTCTCAAAAAACCTCTAAGTGTATTTTCAGAATTTCAGAGTCTGTAATATAATCTTTGTAAGTATATTTCTTATTAATATGAAGTGTAAGTAGTTTCTCTTTTTCCTTAAATATTTCAAAAGGGTAACTCTTCTATTCTAAAAATTTATTTTCTTCTTTGGAAAAAATTAAGTTTATGAAATGCTTGTTTGCTCATTAATATTACATGCTTTGAACCTTCGTAGTATCTTCAGTTTTCTAAGTTGTTACTGAGTGACCTTAGCTGAAGAGCCCGTTTGAGCCTGTGGATAGGCGTTGGAGGGCAAATTGTAGCAGAAAGGGAAAAGTAAAAATTAGAGAATAAAAATATACTCTGTTGAATGAGGTTTAGTCTCAAGGTGGGAGTACATGTAATGACAAACAAACACTTCTTAAAAGGAATTTTTGCCATAAGAAAAGAATTTTAGAATAAAAGAGAACAACCCGAGTAGAAATATTAAGGAAATATTGTCTATATAAGAACTTCAAAAAATCAAAAAATAGAATTTCAAAAATCAAGTTGGTTAGCATTTAGACGTAGACATTAACTTTCAAGGAATCCCCTAGACATAGACATTAGAAATAGACTTAGACCTTAGGAATAAAAATAAATTCAAAAATCCAAAAAATATATGCCCTTAGATGAAGACCTTAGAAATAAAATTAAAATTAGTATTGAGATAATACAAGAATTAGAAGATCAAAAATTTAGATATCAGTTTCTTTTATCATTAGCCTTCCAACAGATCTCTAGAAAATTACAGTTTTAAAAAATCAGTACCTTTTATCATTAGCTTCCGGCAGATCTTTAGAAAATTACAGTTTAAAAATTTCGCAGATAAATAGACAGCTAACTATAAATCAGGAAGCCTTAAAATTAGCTATACAACAGCTAGAAGACCTTTTAGCCTAACTGTAGAATTAATTAGATAATTCTCAGCCCAATCCCAAATAGTGGTAAACCACTAACTCAACCCCAAAAAAAAATGGTATCAGAGCAGTGTTCGGTTTTAGGACAGTTTAAAGTAGTTATGCATTTTGCTTATGGTAATAGAGTAGTTTTTATTTTTGGAATTTTAGTTATAAATTTCATATTATAGTAGCTTTTAATAATTTTAAATTAGGAGTTAATTTTGTGTATGAAAAGAGTAGAGTATCTAGATTTAGAAATCAACAGCCATAACCATCGCCATAGCATAAATAAAAATAATTTCCGTTGTAATTTTGAAGATAGTTTATACACATCAGATTCATAGTGAACATAATCCTCAGCTAAATAGCATCATAGACTATCAGATTAATTTTGCAGAAAATATTAAAAAGGACATAGATAAAATTAGTAATCTTTTTATTTCATCCATAGAACATCTTCGTAATAATCGCTAGTTTAATTAAAGATCAAGATAAAAAATTAGATTATATCCAAGATTCAGTGTAGTTCTATCCTACAAAAGAGAATAGATTTAAATTTAGAAAAATTTCCCACTAAGCTAGAAATAGAAACATTAATTTCAGCTACAAATCAAATAGCTAAACAAATAGAACAGATTAATCAAATTCAAGATAATTTAAAACAGAAATTAGAAATTTTAGAACAATTAGTCAGGTCTTAGTTTATGAGTAGTGATAAAAAAGCTAATAGAGATTATCAGACAATTTTAAAACAAGCAGAAGATTTTCATAATAATCCAGAAGGAATCAGTATTTATCAAGGAGTAAGTCAATCAGATAAAATAACAGTAAGACAGAATAATATAGAAATTTTATTTTTAATTAGATTGTGTGAAAAATTTGACTATCTATTAGAACAGATACACAGTTTAGAAAATCGTTTAGCCACTTTAGAAAAAACAATACTTCAAAAAGGAAAAGGAGTAGAAGAATCCAATAGACCCCAATCTCAGATAAACGAGGAAGATATAGCTAAATATTTGAAAAGCTTAAATTACCACCAAGAAATCAGCCTGTAGAGTTTATAGAAAATAAAATGTTTTAAACAGCTAGTTAAGGGTAGCTAGTAGCTAAAAAGCGTAATGATGATGAAGATATTAAGGTAGAAGAATTTGTAGATGTAGAACAACAATTGAAAAATTTAAAAAGAAAAGTTAGAATTAATTCCAGCCAAATATGTGTATAGATTAGGAAAGATACATAAAAAACAATATTTATTTAAACATTATGGTGAACAAATGATTAGTGTAACTCAGGAAGATGAAAAATAGAGCTAAATTTAATAGAAGAGAAAGTTAATAAATATGCAGTAAATGAACACCTTAAAATGACTCACTTAGGATTAGTAGTAGTAGGAGTTAAGGCATTAACCAGAGAAAATCTAGGAACCAAAGTTTTTGTATGTCTTTATGATGATAGATTTAATGATGTAGGACAAAGTCTTTTAGGCAGCTATGAATTAGATATGAATGATAAAGGAGGAATAGTATATTTTACCCCAGATTTCTTATTACCAACCTCAACCTTTCATAAAAAGATAAAAATAGGAATAAAGAGTAGAGGATTCAAAATGAAAAAAAGGAGGAAAAGAATTTATTAGTTTGCACAGGATTTTTAGGACTAGCAGTTTCAGAAAGTAATACCCACTATAGACTTACAAATGATCAGATAGTTAAATATTAGGCGCAAAAGGAATAAAAGCATTACCAGCTAAAAAATTTAATTCAGAAGATAATGCAGCCCTAGATTGGAAATTAGGAGATTTTTTAGGACAAAAGAGATTAGCCCCTCAAGATAATTTATTATATCAGACAGCAGATGGAATTATGCAGTAAGATTTACTCAGTATACTTATGTAGCACCAGAAAATCCGAAGATGATGAATTAGCAGTGTAGATAGAGAAGAAAATCAAGATAATCGTAGTGAAATAATCAGCTTTATGTAATGACAGAAGAAAAACAGTATCACAAAATAAGATATATAATATTGATGAGATAGATTTAGAAAAATTTACCCTAGAAGATATGAACAAGATATTAGATGCTAGATATGATGAATACTTAGCTAGAGGAGATACCCATGATGAGGCAGTGTCATTTTAGATCAAGAATTTCATACAGAATATGTAGATGATATTATAGAAGATATTATACATCCCAGCAAAATATTTAGAATACCAGAACAACCTAAGGTAGAAGATACTTTTTATATGAATACAGAAAGCCCAGGAACTAGTAACCCACAGCCAACTGTACAAGATCCGTAGAAACCAATACAGTATACAGTAGGAGGAAGAAGGCCATTAGCACAGTTTAGGACGTAGCGACTAGCAGAACCCAAATAAAAGCTATAAATTTCATGGAAAGCGTAGACAACCAGATATGAGTATACAATTACAAACCAGCTAATAACTCAGGAACTCCTTTTGATTTAGCTAGATTCGACCCTCAGATATGGCAAGAAGTAATAGAAAGCTGGGGAAAAAAGATGCGGTAAAGGCAATGGATAAGTAATCCTTATGAAACAACTGTATGTGGGATCTTTATGGAAACACTTTTAGGAGACTTAGCTTTAATATATACTAACATTTAAAGGAAACTATGAGGAGATAATTAGACAACTTAAAGACTTAGGAGATAACCCGTGGAATTTTACAAGTTTTATAAAAGAAATACTTATAGGATATGACCTTCTAGACGAAATACTTATACTCAAAGCATAGCATTAACTGAATTAGATCAATGACTTTAGGAAGTTGGAGATATATTGTACCCTTTAGTAAAGAAGTAACTTAGCTATAGCAGCTAGAACTGGAAAAAGTTTTGATGAAGAGATAGGAATAAATATTTTAGAAAAGTACCCGGAGAACTAGGAAGAGAAATAGAAAATAAATGGTCAATTTATTATACAAACTTACCAGCTCAAATAGCCTCAGGAGAAGTAAAAAATCAAAGGAAGTTTAGGAATAGGACCTAGGATAATTTTTACATTTCCAACGACTCCAGAGAAAAATGTATAGAAGTTAAAATACAGACAGATTTGAAAAAACAAAATTATGGTTTTTGTAGCAGTGTAATATATACCCCTCAGCAATACGAAGATAACTATAATAGGAAAAAATACAAAAAATATGGAAAAATATGAGAAAAGATAAATATTGGAAGAAAAATTATAGAAAACCATGGAAAAGACAGAAATTCATTAGGAAAAGTAGAACTTTTAATAGGACAAATTATAAGAAATTACCCAAAGATGAAAAAGATAAAAGAAAACAAAGATATGTTAGAAAACCCAATAGTAAAAAATGTAATTATATATGTGGAGAACCCAATCATTTTGAAAAAATTGCCCAAAAAGATACAAGCCTAATACTAATAAGCAGATAGAAAGATTAAATATTATAAAGACTTAGAAGAAGATATAGTCAGCATAAATAGTGATGATTCAGATGTATATAGTATAGTCAGTGATTATGAATATCAATTAGAAGCTATAAGCTCAGATAGTGATTCAGAAGTGATACAGATGTAGATAATCTTTTAGGACACTTAACCAAGAAATAGGAAAGACTCAAGATATTTTCTTTATGATGGAATGCAATCCAGATACTGAATGTCAGCATAGTTTTCAAATAGGATTAGGATTTGATACAACTAGATGCAGCTATTGTAATTGGTTTCCAGCTAGAAATAAGAGAGCACAGTGTTTATTACTGTAGCATAACCTATTGTAATAATTTGTTTAGAAAATTAATATGACACCATAAGATAAACATTACTGACAATAACAGAGAAGATCATAGTATAGAAGGTAGAGGACTTAAGACTCAGCAATATAGAGAATTAGAATGCTACAAATAATGAGACCTTTACACTTCAAATAAGCGAGATAGGAAACTAAACTAGTTTTGACCTAGATGTTTAGAATTAGAAAATAAACAGCTTAAGCGTAGCCGTTGAGAACAACTTCATAGTAAATACCCCTTTCGAAAGTAAATTAGTTCGAAGATCATATGAACTCTTTCAGAATTAGTCAATTTAGTTCGATTCTCAACCCTTTAGTCAATTAACTCTCAGACTCAACCAGACTACGTAACATCTTTATCCTCACCATTTAATTACCCTGTTATACCCAAGATCTAATTTACCGGTCGAGACTTCTTGTGCTAATTATAGTATATAAGAAAAAACCCCTTAGCATAGATGCCATGATAGATACAGGAGCCAGTAAATCATACATAGAACAACACGTAGTTCCACCAGGATGGAGTACAGCCTTAGCAACACCAGCTTTAGTCAGCATAGCGATGGCACCAAACAGACATATACACATTGCATTAATGGGCCCAGATTAGTTTTCACCATCTAGGTTCTCAAGATCAGCACATAGAATGGTTCCCTTACCCAAGTTTGGATAGGAAATAGACAGAATCACCTTTCATTTTAGGACTTAATTTATACTTAGTTTACAAGGCGGCATGTTATCAGCCAACACAACATCAGCTTCTTTAAACGAACAGTAATACCCAACAGCTTATGCCCTTAGCACCATAGCCCATTCATCAGAGTTGCGTGCGAAGCGTGGTGGTACCATAGGAGTAGATTCAATTCCCGTTAGTTTTTATTCCTAGTAGAAATTTTCCGAGCTAGCCCAAACATACATACCTAATGAGTAAAATACTTCTTTAGATAAATTAGATATGGAAAATTGAAAATTATGATAGAAGATTTTGAAGAAGTTCATTTTGAAGAAAGGAGATTATTGGAACTTAGAAGATTTTCAAGAAATAGCTAACTTAGAATTAATTTTTGCAAAAATAGGAAAAATAAAGAAAAAACCAAAATACAGAGAACAGAAAAGATTTAGATGAGATAATAAGATTAGCTGAAACAACAGAAATTTTAGGAGAACAACCCATGAAATATTGGGAGAGAAATAAAATTTTAGCCAGTCTAGATATAAAAAATAGAGATTATAGGATCACTTCAGCACAAATAGATCACACACCAGCAGACATAGAAGAATTTAGAACTCAGATTAAAGAATTATTAGATTTAGGAGTAATTAGACCTAGTAATAGCCCCTAGAAATGCGCATTTATGGTTAGAAATCATGCAGAGATAAAGAGAGGAAAAGCTAGAATGGTAATAAAAAAGAGATTAAATGATAATACAGAAGATGATAAAAATATACCAGATAAAGATCAGCTTATAAATAGAATACAGACAGCAAAGATATTTAGTAAATTTGATTGTAAATCGGGATTTGGCAGATAAAAATGGAAGAGGAAAGTATACCATGGACGCCTTTTGTTGCCACAAGGACATTATGAATGGCTAGTTATCCTTTGGATTAAAAAATGCACATATTTTCAGCGTAAAATGGATAGTATATTTAATAAATATAGTTTCATATTGTATATAGATGATATTTAGTATTCAGTCCAGATAAAAATAGTCACATAGATCATTTGTACATAACATTAGAAGAATTCATAAATAATGGAATAATAATTAGCAAAAAGAAGATGGTATTAAATAACTCACATAGAATTTTTAGGAGGATGAGTTAGGAGATGGAAAATTAGTTACAACCTCACATTAGTAAAGAAAATTTTAGATTATCCAGATAAACTAGAAGTACAAACAGCTTCAATCATTTTTAGGAATTTTAAATTATGCAAGAATGTATATTCCCAACCTTAGTAAAATAATAGGACCACTATACAGTAAAACCACACCACAGGACAAAAATATTTTAATCAGCAAGATATAGCTCTAGTTAGAAAAATAAAGATATTTGTAAAAGCTACCAGACACAACTCCCCTTAGAATCAGAATACTAATAGTAGAAACAGATGCAAGTCAATAGGATGGGGAACAATATATTAGCCAAACTAGTAAATATGATAGTAAATAAAGAACGCATTTGTAGATACAGCTCGGAAAATTAAAGAAAAAGATACAACCATGACCAGCTTAGATTTGAAATATTAGGAGTAGTTTATGCAATAAATAAATTTAGATTATTTTTGCACAAACCTTTTACAATTAGAAACAGATTGTGAGCAATAGTTAGATTCCATAACAAACTCAATGAGCGTAAATTAAGTACTAGAAGATGGGCAAATTTTTAGATTGTATAGTAGGGCAAGGATACAAAGTAGAATTCGAACATACAAGGTAGTGACAATAGATTAACAGATTGGTTAAGTAGAAAAGTTTATTTAGAAAAAGAAGATAACCGTTTAATTTTGTGCAGATAATGGAGAACAGCAAGACCATGAACTTGGGGGATTCTCTCTTCCCATTCATGAAGGCAGAACAAAATTCAGACCATAACAGGAATTGAGTTAGACCCAGTTCAGCAGTGTCTTTTAGATAACCTTTGGATAGTCAGAACACCAGCTAAACGCCTTTCAGCCTTAAACTCTCTCAGTATATATTTTTCAAAAATCCAAATAAACCTTGTCAAAAGTTTTTCTTTCTATGTAGTAGTTAAAGGAACCAAGCCTGGTATTTACCATGACTGGATAACAGAAGTAGACCCCTTAGTAAAATATTTTCCTACGCCCAGTTAAAGGATTTTATGATTTTGAGTCAGCCAGTACCTATGCCGAAGACAAATAGGAACTAGTTACTTTATTAGCCAGATAGCTAAAGATTACCTGGACACATTGAGAAGATGAAGTCAACCATCTTTGCTACCAGTGGAGCTCCAGTTAGCCAGATAATTGGAAGCAGTAGTTCAGACAGTAGTAGTAGTTCTAACCCTCAGACAAATTTTCAGAATCCTCTCCAGATGTGCAGACATTGTGAAGCCTTACCAGAAATTTCAAGAAAATTATGGATAAAGGCAAAAGGGTCAGTGAAGAGCTAGACCAGCTCCGAGACGAGAAAAACAACTGAGAGCAACCGTTCGAACCCTAACCAATCAGCTTAAAATTTAGCTTCCAGAAAGAAAGCCTACTTCCTTACCTAGCCCAGAAATTAAAAAACTCACCAGTGAGGAATTTGACAAATGAGTGCTAGAATGTATTTCTTCCATTCATCATTCGATCTCTTGTGTGAGAAAAGCCAAGTAATAGAAGACTAAAACCCTATATTTAACCTAGCGAAGATAGCAGAAATAACGAAACTAGCCTTATCAGCAATTTCTTCAAGATCTTTCCATAGCAGGTGTTTGATTACCCCGCTTCTAGCTTATCAGTGGATCTATAATTATGAAGATAAAGAGCAGCCTGTCTAGATGAAGAAAAATGCAATAGGAGGTCCGAGCATTTTGGAAGATGTCAGTGTAACCTAGACTTCAGTATTTGCCTTTGCCAGATAAAATTAGCTACATTTCGAACCATTGGAGATAGAAATCAGAGGCAAGATTCGTTATCTAACAGCCCCAAAATTGTTAGATTATGGTTTTGTCTCTAAATTAATTTTCACAGATCCAGAACAGACAAATAGCTTTGGACATAAGCGTTGCTCATACAGTATAGGCGTAAGGAAGAATTTCATCCATATGTAGAAGCTTTGATAGATAGCAAAACCTAGAATGGAAGGAAATTGTGCAACCCAGCAAGCATAAGATGTATCTCAGAGGAACCTCAAGATCCAGCACTCCTCATAGAAGACCCGGCCATGTAGGAGATTTCCACTCAAAGATTAGCTCAACAAATGGAGAAAATTTGCTAGCCACTCTATTAGCATATAATGGAAATTCTGGACCCTAGTTTGTGAAGATAGATATCAGAAGATACATTGATATTTAGCCACCCAGGATATCCATTCAGCCAAGAGAATTGTCGAAGAAAGTCAGTATCCTAACTATGGCATGGTGTTTCTCATGAGTACAGAAATCGACGGACAGGATCAAGAATGGTACGATGAACGCCCTGCCCATGGGAGATGGGGATGACTTTTCGACCAACTTTCGCAGCAGATCTGGATGACCTCTCAGATAGAATGTGGATAGAACCAAAAAAAAAAAAAAAAAAACAGCGGGGTCCCACTAGAAGGACTCCATCAAAATTTCCCAAAAAACAAATCCCCACAAGCTCTTTTAATCTTTGCAAAACCTTCAATGTCCCGCAAGAAGCATCACTCCATGGGTCCGCATCGAATGGGCTCCAGCAGGGAAAAAGACAGAGTCCATAGAAGATAAAGATTCTCCTCAGATATCAGAAAAATGCACGCCAAAAAAAGACAAAAAAGATTTTGGTAGATATTTTTGTGTCTGTAATTATTTGTATGGTCAGTAATAAGGATTTTCCTTCACTCACTACTTTAAAAGTAGATATCCCTTATCTTGCTTTATTAAAGAAAAGCTGTGAAAATCTTTTAAACGTGTCGTGTAATAAAATGTAGTGTCTAAATTTTGTCAAAAGAAGGATTGAATGATATGCGATGGGGCCCAAAGCAAGAGTACACGTATCATTATCTATACCTTATGGTAGTGTAAATTTAGTAGGTTCTTTGGTCAAACATGCATATATGCATGTATCTAATTTTGTTTTTATATGAGTTGTTTTTCAAA